>CAUYQV010099445.1:0-44153 GCA_963574575.1 Galagoides demidoff | reverse complement strand
GAGGTTGCTATGAGCTATGATGCCATGGCACTCTACCCAGGGGGATAGCTTGAGGCTCCGTCTCAAAAAAAAAAAAAAACTTACCAGCTATAATATAGCCTCAGACCCTCAAAGATCTTTGAACATACCACACTAGGGGGTAAAGAAAACTTGAGAAATAAGGGTCTCATATTTTTTAAGTAAACATAAAATCTTTCTCTCAAAATAACCAAAGTCACCTAATTAGCCCTTTAAGTTGTCTACCTTAGGCATCTACCCAAATTTCTGAATCCTTTCCCATAGCTCTGCTCCCTGAGAATCACTTAATGGGGTCATAACCCAGACTTTTAAAGTATCACAGTATCATTCTGTCATTGTCATTGCAAAGAGCTCCTTTTCAAACACTTTGCCAAGAATCAAATTCTTTGGTTAACTTACTGATTCTGTATAAAAGCCTGAGTTCCTAGGCCTCACTCTGAAATATTTAGCGTGCACGTATAGCGCAATCAGACTTATCATTTATTTTTAATTGCAATAAGATTATTTTTGCTGTAAAGCAATTGTACAGCTTTTATTTCAACAAGGTAAGCAAAAGCAGTACTTATAAGGAATGAGCTTCACCCCCAGAGTCAAACAGCTTAACAAGTTTGAGTCAAACAGGCAATTTATAAAACTATGTTTAAAAAATCTTCAAGGAGGGCGGTGCCTGTGGCTCAAGGAATAGGGCACCAGCCCCATATACTGGAGGTGGTGTGTTCGAGCCCAGCCCCAGCCAAAAATTGCAACAACAATAAAAATCTTCAAGGAAACGTTAGAATAAAAGTAAAGTGCTTGGAAAAATGAGAGCTCTCTCTAATTTTATTACAGCTGCAACTATATACATTAAGCCTTTAAGACAAGGAAAGTTATTTTTTGACACCAACCCCAAAAGCTGTAGCATAGTGTATAAGAACCAGTCTATCTTCTATAGCTGCTCCATAGAAGAAAAAAAGGGTGTGTCGAGTGACAAATAGTGCCCTAAACTCAGTGGGAAGGCCAAGTAGACTCAACAGGCAATCCCCAACCCCTCACTCTTGCTCCAGCCTAAGAAATAGTTTCCAATTGTTCCAATGTACCAGGCTGTCTCTCCTCCAAGGCTTCACATAATCTGTCTTACTCTTACTCATCTTTCTGATCTAATCTAAAATGTCACTCTGTCCAAAATCATTCCCTGACTGTCCCCTCCACACAAGTCTGTGTTAATTAATACTGCTATATGTGATCAGAATTCCATATATTATTGCTGTCAGAGGATAAATGTGAACATTACACTAAGTTTGAAAGAAATAGTCAATAGGATGGGTAAACAAGTCAGAATTCAGAATAATCTCAAAAAAAAACAATAAAATGTCTAAACCAAAGAGATTCAATTTAATCGAAATACATGCTAAGTACAGCATTCAGATCCAAAATATCAATTTCAAAAGTAGAGCATAAGGAAAGACTAGTCTTGACAGCAAATTGTGTGAAATAGACCTGGGGATTTTAGCTGGTCTCAAGATTAGTATGAGCTAGCAGTGAGATGTGACTGCTAAAGATGCTGGTACCAACTCAAGTTATGCTACAAGAATTATTTTATTCAGTTTACAAAAGCAATGGTTCCACAGTACACTGCTGCAGTGCAATCACATCTGTGGCATTGTTTTCAGAATTTTAAGAGAAACATTTTTAAAAGTTATTAAGTTCACAATAGATCAATTAGAGTTATGGAACAATATAGAAAACATAGTATATGGTAGGTAGGTGAAGCACCTGGTGACATATGTGCAGAGAAGAGAAAATCTAGTCAGGGAATATAATGGTATGTCTAGGCAGGGGGACAGAGAAATAGGCAGTAAACAGAGGTAAAGGGCATATATAATTTGAGAAATTAGTCCCCCAATGAATCTAATACACATAATCCAAATAACTGCTATTTTTTTTCCTTAAGAACTGCTATTCTTGAAGAAGAACATTACAGGAGGATAATTCTAAAAATAATATTATAATATTATTATAGCTAAAGCAATCTAACAACACAACAGTCTGCCTTATGAAGCAGACAGGGCCCCATCACTGGAAATATTTAAACAGAAACTGAGTGCCCACTTACTGGGATATTAAAGAGTAAATCATTTTCTGAGTCAGATGTTAAAGGAGATGCTTGAATAACCCCTCCATTTACAAAGATGTCCTTCCACTTCTCTGAATCCTTAAATCATCCAAGTAATCCTATTCCTCTGTTAATTAACATCCTTTTTTTTTTTACTAGTATTTATATAAGACCTTTGTGGGGATGAAATCTGTGCTAGTCTAGAGGGGAGATTCTATGCCCTTCTATTTACAGAGCGGCCCTCCAATCTATAGTGAATAAATGAATCCTTGATTTTATCTTCTGCACAAGAAAAAACAACCAACAGAGTGGAGGGACAACCTGTACAATGGGAGAAAACATTCGCAAACTATTCATCCAACAAGGGACTAATATCTAGAATATACAAGTAACTCAAACAACTCATCAGCAAAAAAAAAAAAAAATTGATAATAATAATCCCATTAAAACTGGGCAGAGGATCAAAATAGACATTTCTCAAAAGAAGACATACAAATGGCCATCAGGTATATGAAATAATGTTTAACATCATTAATCAGCAGGGAAATGCAAATCGAAACCGCAAAATATCATCTTCATTAGAAAACCTATCATCAAAAAGACAAAAATAATAATAATGACAAATGCTGGTGAGGATTTAGAGAAATGAGAACTCTTATACATTGTTGATGGGAATGTAAATTAGTATAGCCACTATGGAAAACAGTATGGAGGTTCCTCAAAAAAACTAAATACAGAATTACTGTATGATGATCCAGCAATTTCACTACTGGGTAGCTATCCATAGGAAATGAAATCAGTATACATCAAAGGAATATCTGTACCCAACGTTTATTTCAGCACTATTAACAATAGCCTAAATATAGTATAAACCTAAGTGCCCATCAACATATGAGTGGATAAAGAAAATGTGGTATACTATTTAGCCACAGGAAAGAGTGAAATTCTGTCATTCTTAGCAACAGGCAAGAGTCTAGAGGACATGTTAAATGAAATAAGTCCTGCACAGGAAGATAAATACCACATGGTCTCATTCTTATGTGAGAGTTTAAAAAGTTGAGCTTCGAGAAGTGGAGAGTAGAATTGTTGTTATTAAAAGCTGAGAAGGGAAGGAGGGAGGGGAGAACAGGAAGGGGTTGGTTAATAGATACAAAAATTACAGCTAAGTAGTAGTAATAAGTCCCAGTGTTCTGTAGCTCTATAGAGTGACTATAATTAACCGCAAATTATTTTGTATTTTTAAATATCTAGAAGAAAGGATTTTGAATGTTCCCAACACAAAGAAATGACATGTTTGAGGTGATAGATAGCTTGCTGATTACCCTGATTAGATAATTATACATTGTACACATGTATTGAAATATCACTTTCTTCTCCACACATATGCACAATAATTGCATATTAAAACAAATATAAAAATATTAAGAGGATTCAGAACAGTGAGTATTAATACTTGCTGGAAAGATACTGAATTTGGATTCAGAACACATGGGATCTAGATCCAGTACAGTCATCTAGGTGTCCAACTTTCTTCTTCTCTGACACAAATTAGAAAATAAGAGTTTTCCTGGGCCACACATTAAATACACAAACACTAATAAATGTTGATAAGCAAAAAGCAAAAATGCTCATACATACTTTTCACAATATCCGACACCACAGACAAACAAAATAGGCCTCAAATAATGAGCATGCAGCCCACAGGCCACAATTTGGGCTGGCATTTAAAATTCATTAATCTTCTATTTTCACCTGCAAGATAGTAAAAATAATGTCTTCTTTGGCCATCACATAAAGTAATAGGTAATTGAAATAGTATATCAAAAACTCTAAGATTTATAAGTATCTTATTAGCTGTAAAACACCAGGCATCATTCAACACACTGGCCTGTGAAAAAATAGCCAACTACCTCTTTGGCAGATTTCTCTTGCTATCAATATAAATATTATTCCCCCACCTCACCCACCTCCAGCCTCACTTCTACAATGTGTATCCCTTCTGGTGACTGATGCCACTGGGCCCTACCTATGAGGCCCTATAACATAACTCTCCATGCTTACGATCAATCGCAAAGTACAGGGAACTTCCTAATAATGTTTTGAGAGAAAGGAACCCATTTGGTAATGGAAAATGGGTGGTCCTCAGACAGCCTATGCAGTCTGTCTTTTAAGAATTTTCTCTACCACCATCATGGTAGCCCTGCCCATTCTTCCAATTTTGTCTACCTATTCTTATGCTGACTAGGAAAGTCATTACAGCACCTCACAATCTTCTCCTCCTTACACAACCTCTTGAGCCTCCTTCCTTTCCCCATTCAATTTAACAACTGACTTACTTTGGCTTTTCTTCTGAAAAACTATTTCTTGTAAATTCTGTGGAAAACAAAAATCAAACTCAAGTGCCAAACACTTATAGTGTGCCTTTTTCCCTCCTTCTCTAGCAGCTATCCATTGATAAAGAACAAATGCTTCTTATCGCCAAGGAATAAGCCACTAGGAGAAAGGATTACCATTACTTTAGGACAGAGAGGGCTTTCTGAAAATTGCCACATACTATTACATAGGCAACATAGGCACAGACTACTTGGAAAAGAAATGCCTCCCCTAATCCATCTGTACTTTCTGGTGACTTCCTAGTCACCTTCTGATCATATCTAGGTAAACATGGTGGGCCACAAAAGCTAGTCTTGGGTTTGAAAAATTAGGTAGCTGGGAGCACTAAGATTCCAGCAATCTATAGAATGTGGTCTTGAATACTGAGAGTAAAGTGAAGGCTTGTACTACTTTAATTTTTCCTTTTAATGATTTTCTGAGATTAATATGACACATGTAAAGTCACTTGTTATGCAATGTAAATCTGTGCATAAGAGGATCCACATATCAATGGGATTCACTGACCAACTCTAAAGAAACATAATTATTTAAAATGATATGAAGAGGTGGTCTCACCAACAATTGCAGATTAAAAAAAAAGTGTGCTGTTTCCGGTCACCCTCCCACCACCCAACCGCCCTTCTCCCCTCCCCTTTCCCACCCCCTCCCCATATTCTTGGGCTAGAATTAAGTTGTATCTTTTGTTTGAAAGCTATAGATTAGTTTCATAAAAGGGCTGTGTACATTGTATACTTTTTCTTCCATTCCTGAGATACTTTGCTAAGAAGAACATTTTCCAGTTCCATCCATGTAAACATGAAGGAGGTAAAGTCTCCATTTTTCTTTAGGGCAGCATAGTATTCCATGGACATGAAATCTATGTTAACCAGCTTGATGAAAGTATTTCAAATTGTATATGAAAACAATACAATGTACCCCATGTTTGCATTAATGTATACAGCTATCAATTAATTAAAAAAAAATTCACTCAAAAAAAAAATTGTGCTAACACCCCTGGCAAGTTTTCATATGTAGATAGTAATACAATTTAAACAATTTTAACAACTTTTTGACTTAAGAAACCATTATTTGTATTTAACTTTTCTCTCTGCTTACTCTTGTAAAATCAACTGGATGATGGAAGAATAAATTAAATCAATGCAATCAGCTGTGTATCTCAAATCACCTTCATCTCCTTTTACAGACAGGAATAGCCCTGAACTTACATAAGTTGCTGCAGACAAATTTATTAAGATAGAGTTTGCAGCAGCATCTGCTATAAGAAAAAAATATGTTTTAAAAAATTGCCATAATATCTGTACTCTCATATATAAAAAAAATTCCTCCTCCATTTCATGATATATTCCAGGAAAGCAGAGAATCATCTACTAGATTCATATTAGATTCATATTCTAGCCTCACCTCTGCAGCTAACCAGTTGTGGCTTCAGAGTTCATGCTTTTCACAAACCTTTTATAGATTTTATCTTATTGGAACTGTCCTGTATAAGCTGGACTTACCACCTGAGGAAGACAGGTCATTGACATTAAGTATACGGCATACAGTCAAAGAATAATTACCATTTCCCCCCCAAAAAAGTTTATATTATCTTCATTTAAAATAGTCTTTGCAAAAGTATCCTAGTTTACTCTTCAAAGCTTAAAAGATAAGTGAACTTTTATTGTTTTTGTTTGTTTGGGTTGCATGTGTGTGTAGTGCACATGTACTGGCTAAATTAGTAAAAAATTAAGGCTGTTTTTTACATTTTTTGAGAAAACTCCTACAAAGAATTTCTAAAATGTTGTAAGACATTAGCCTGATGGCTGGGTGAAGGAGTTTCCAAAATGAAAAAAAATATCAGAAAGCTGGAATGAGGAAGTGCTGGGAGTGAAATGGGCAGAAAAGAGGCTCTTTGATTTCCCATTTCTAAGACATTTGAAATAATTCAGAGTTCCTTCTCAATGAAGAGCCTTTGAAACCAAAGTTATACTTCAGAATGGAAGCAATATTAGAAAAGAAAGAGCTTCCATTAATCACCCTGTTCTAAGACAGTGACAGTAAAGATTATCTAAAAAGCTAGTGACTAGTAAAGTTCCTTACCAGTGTCTCTGTGATCTGTACCAGCTTGTCCTTCTTTGCTTCCTTTTGCAAGGAAAAGATCACCAAAATTAACAGAGTACTATGTTATAATATTGCCTCACAGAACAGCAAGCAAGCATAGTGCATGACATTTGTGGGACATCAAAATTTGGTTGCTTAGTTCTTGAGAGATAATATCATATACTTTATTGTTCAAATTGGGACATTTTTTAGGGTGCAAATATCCACTATTAATAATTACACCAGGACAACAGATATAAACTACAAACTGTCCCCAGGCAAACCAACATGTCTAATCCCTCTACTCACAAAGAATAGAATTCACATAGTGGATTTAGTTCTAGAAATTATTGACTAAAAAAAGCCTATGACAGTCTTATTTCAGACAATAGACAGTTAAATTTGGAGGCTACTATATGACCTGGAGAAGTCAGGTGATTGCTCAAGGATGGCCTGATGTTCTATAAAGAGAACCCAAGACTAAGCTTATCTCTAACTTTGGGTTTATGGTGTTTTTAAGTATGTAAAACTACTGATTAAGAAAGATAATTGTCACAGGAAATAATAAAAAGTATGTAAACAATTCAACTGCATTATTATATTATTACAAAGAGTATATAACAGGAGAAAACTTTCCATTGAAGATCCAACAATCTCAAGAAGATAAGAAAATTGTTTTCCCTCAGGAACCTTCCCAAAAGGCTCTTTCCACTGTCAATAAGTTTATATCAAGATGTGAATAGCTCCCACTGAATGCCCTTGACCCAAATCTTCAGGCCCATCCTGATTACTGGAATTGGAGACCAGGCCCTTGATACCCTAAAAGAAACCTGGAATGTGTAATGGACACAATGAAGCCTGCATAGAATCTGACCCTCCCTTAGTATATGTCCAATGGTATTCCTTCTGAATCCAGAGACTGCCTACCACCTGGTCATGCAATAGCCATTTGCTTAGCAATCTTGTTAGCATCCTAAGGAAAGAAGCTTGGTCAGGTTGATTGGAGTATCTACTCTGCCACCAAAGGCCACTTGACCAACAAGTGGCCACTTAGAAACTTTCAAGGCTGGATCTAGAATAGCTGAACGCAATCTAATTCCTTGATTCTAAAATCAAAGGATCCCAATAAGTCAACTGAATCAGGAATGATAATCACAGATCCCTCAGGGAGAAGACAGTTCGTCACTTTGTTAATGTCAAGGATTCATGTTGATCAAAGCCAACACAACTTGAGGATATAGACAAATTTACCTAGATCTGTAAGCCCAGTAAACATCCTCAGTTCTGTGCTGCAAAGAGGATTATTGGCAAAGAGAATTGTTAAATTACCCTCATAGCATGTGTCTCCTCGGCAAAGCACCAAATGGCCCTTTCTTCACTAGCCAAACTAATGAAGAAAAGAGAGATCCACAGATGGCAACAAGACCTATATTAAGCCAATCACTATAATCTTCTTTCCCAACAATGCCTTTACCATACATCAAGCAGCTATCAAAGTACCAGAAAAATACCCAGAAGGTAAGCAGCAGAAGGGAGGTGTGGTCTGGCTAGTCAGAAGCCTGGATGGTTATTGCTAACTAATTAAGAGCTGGATTAAACATTCATAGTTCATAGCCTTACATGTAAGGCAAGCTCCTCACTAATTCTATGTAGCTTTCTAATTCTCCCCTCCTAGTCACTCCTTCACCAATCACCTGGTGCTATACCAATGATAATAAAGACTTGCTTACTTAAGATAAACTAAATGCTGATAGTATATTAATACTCTACCTCTTTGTATTTTATTTTTATTGGGGATAGATATAATATTCTTATACATGTATACAATGTGAAATTTTATTGGGGATAGATGTGATATTTTGATACATGCATACAATGTGAAACTACTCACTTCAAGCATTTATCTTTTCTTTGTGTTGATAAAACTATACTTTTTCTTCTAGCTATTTAAAAATAAAATAAGTTATTTTTAACCAAAATTACCTACTATACTATCAAATGCTAGAACTTATTCTTTCTATCTATTTTTGTACCCATTAAACAACTTATCTCCATCCTTCTTCCCCCTTCACTTCCCATCCTCTGGTAACTACCATTCTACTCTACCTCCATCATATCCACATGTGAGTGAGAACATGTTAGTCTTTCTGTGCCTGCCTTGTTTTACTTAATATAATGACCTCCACTTCTACCCATATTGCTCCAAATGACAAGAATTGATTATTGTTACGGCTGAATAATATTTTATTATGTCCATACATCACATTTTCTTTATTAATTTATCCATTGATGGACACTTAAGTTGATTTTATATCTTGCCTATTCTGAATAGCACTACAATAAACCTTGGAGTGAAGATATCTCTTCCAGATGCCGATCCTTTCTTTTGAATATATACCTAGCAGTGGGATTGCTGGATTATATGGTAGTTCTCTTTTTAGTTTTTTGAAGAACCTCTATACTGTTTTCCATAATGGCTATACTAATTTACATTCCCACCAACAGTGTACAAGGGTTACTCTTTTTCCAGAACTTCACTGGTATTTGTTATTTTTTTCTTTTTGATAATAGCCAACTTGCAATCAAAGATAATCATACCTAGAGTAGGGTAGAAGACAGCCTAACTTAAGATAAATGTCACTGGAATGGAAGTGAAAATTCCACCTTTTCTACGAACTCACTGGTTTAACTTAAGAAATGCATACTACTTTAAAACCCCTTATTTTCTTTTCCATGCAATGGAAGCTTGGACCACATGACTCAAATTTGCACTTCCAGTACTGATAGTCTAAGCTAAATTTGATCAGAAGAATCTTCATCTACAGAAATGATAATCCTGTTTACAAGTTTTATTTGTGTGGTCATATAAGACCACCCCCACCCATACACACTCAAATCTAAATACTTGGGTGGTGATGGTCTTAGCCATGCCACTGAGTCACCTTGGGTAATTCACTTTATTTCTCTGGGTCTTTCCCTATCTCTGTAAAATAAAGAAATAAAATGTACCAGCAATTTTCAAATAACATTCTATGGTGGCCTTGAATTTCATATGCCTATAATGCTATAAGTGCCTCGAGAACTGCTATGAGAGAAGGCAAGAGGGAAGACCAAAGGGGAAGCCAATTATATTAGATGCTTAAGTACCTGTCCCTATCAAGATAGAATAACTCTCTGCTTTTGTCTGTAATATATTTTGGGTTCTGCATAGCATTTCACTTGAAAAGTGATTCAGCATACAAAAGGAAATTTGAAACCCATAGAACTAGCTGCTCCCTGAGTGTCATCTTACTAAGAGTAAGTACTTAATATTTGTAAGATGAATGATTCTGTGGTTCTAAACCAGGTGTCAGCAAGCTTTTTCTCCAGAAGTGCATATTGTAAATATTTTAGGCTTTGTGTGCCATAAGGTCCCTGTCACTACCATTCAACCCTGCCACTGCAGTGTGAAAGCAGCCTCCTTGGACAATACATAAACAAATTAGCATGGATGGCTGCATTCCAATAAAACTTTACTTATAGACCATGAAATGTGAACTTTATGAAATTTTCATTTGTCATGAAATAGTGTTCTTCTTCTTATTTTTTCAACGATTTTCAAATGTAAAGTCCATTTTTAGTTTGTAGGTCATGTAAAAACAGGTGATAGGCCATATTTGGCCTGCAGACCATAGATTGCTGTCCTGTTTGAAATCCTCTGTACCCAGATAGTATTAACTGGACAATCATATAAAAACAAACACATTATTAAAGGCCATCATTAACAAATAAACTTAAGAAAATATTTACTTACAAATAAATTGGCTCTCTCTCTGCTATTATCCATAACATAGTATGAAAAGGTGAAAACTTAAGAGTCGAACAGTTATGAATTCAAAGCCAGATCTACCATTTGCGAGCTTTGCGATCTTAATTAATCTACTTAACCTCTTTGATCCTTGATTCCCCCATCTGTCATGTAGAAAGAAAGGTTTTTACTTCTGCTAGAGGCAATGTGGTACAAATTATTTGTACAGAAATTTGGCAAAAGCCATAAAAATTGTAATTGTACCTACTCTTTTACTAAGCAATTTTACCACTGTGTTTCCCGGAAAATAAGACCTACCCAAAAAATAAGGCCTAGCAGGATTTCTATGCATTTGTTAAATATAAGCCCTACCCCAATAATAAGACCTGGCTTCTACCAGAGCAGTAAGGAAGACTGGAATACCTTTTATCTGCCACAGCTCCTTTCTCCAAGCCTTCTCACTTGTGCAGATGTGTGTGTGGTAACGGAGGTCGCAGGGATCCTATTGGGCACGTGCAAACAGCTAGGGGAAAGGAGTTCATGCATTGCTAGCACCAGCCCCACCAACAAGGTCGGCTCCCCCTGTCAGGTTCCAGAAGAAGATGACTTAACTGTATTTGAATAAATGTAGATTGTTGTATTATGCTTAATAAAAATAAGACATCCCAGGTGGTGCCTATGGCTCAAAGGAGCAGGGCACTAGCCCCATATGCTGGAGGTGGTGGGTTCAAACCCAGCCCCAGCCAAAAACTGCAAAAAAAAAAATCCCCTGAAAATAAGCCCTAGTGTGTCTTCTTGAGAAAAAATAAATATAAGATAGTGTCTTATTTTCAGGGAAACACAAGGATATATTTGCAAAAGTATGTTAAAACAAATTTACAAGATTCTTCAGTGAAGTATTATTTATATTATAATATCACAAAACTGAACACAACCCAAATGTCCCTCAATAGAGGACTGATGATCACTTTGTCGACTTTTGGCTAAGATCAAGTTTAATGTGAGACTGATAAATAATAATATCTCTAAGCGATCATCTGTTATGTAATCATTAAAAGAATAAGGTAGATTTGTAGGAGATGCTAAGAAACTTTCTCCAAGGATGATCATGAAATGGTAAAAAAGATGAAAACTCATAGCCTATAGTAATTTTATTTCTTAAATAATTGCTTAATGGTGATGATAGTTTTCTCATTTCATGACATTGTTTTGAGTATTTTTTAAATCATAAACACATAGATGATGTATACATTAATGCATTTATGGGGTACAAATTGCTGATTTCATATAGAATTACAAATGCTTACATCACAGTGGTTAATATATACCTCATCTCGTTTACTTAATGTTGTGTTAAAACATTTATACTTGTACTTGGTATATCTGACATGTGCCCTTGCATTATGCACCATAGGTATGATCCCACCATTCACCCTCCCCCGATCTGACTTCCCCACTCCCCTCCCAACCCCCTCCTCCCTCTTTCATCTTGAGCCATAGGTGTGTTCTATTCTTAATATAAAAGTGTGAGTGATTGTAAATCGGTTTCATGATAGTACTGACTACATTGGATATTTTTTCTTTCATTCTTGGGATACTTTACTAAGCAGGATATGTTCCAGCTCTATCCATGTAAACGTAAAAGAGGTAAAGTATCCATCTTTTTTAAGGCTGCATAATATTCCATGGTATACATATACCACAATTTATTAATCCATTCATGGGTTGATGGGCACTTTGGTATCTTCTATGACTTGGCTATTATGAATTGAGCTGCAATGAACAATATGATGCAAATATCTTTGTTATAAAGTGATTTTTGGTTTTTTGGATATACACCTAGTAGTGGAATTGCAGGATCAAATGGCAGGTCTACTTATAGATCCCTGAGTATTCTCCATACTTCTTTCCAAAAGGAATGCATTCACTTGCACTCCCACCAACAGTGTAAAAGAGTTCCCTTTTCTCCACATCCACGCCAACATCTGTAGTTTTGGGATTTTTTTATGTGAGCCACTTTTACTAGAGTTAGATGATATCTCAAAGTGGTTTTAATTTGCATTTCTCTGATAATCAAAGATGATGAGCATTTTTTCATATGTCTGTAGGCCATGTTCCTATCATCTTCAGAGAAGCTTCTGTTCAAATTCCTTGCCCACAATGAAATGGAATTATTTGTTCTTTTCTTACTAATAAGTTTGAGTTCTCTGTGGATCTGGTTATCAAAACTTTGTCAGAAGCATAACCTACAAAAATCTTCTTCCATTCTGAGGGTTGTCTGCTTCCTTTACTTACTGTGTTCTTGACTGTGCAGAAGCTTTTTAGTTTGATCAGATCCCATAATGTATTTTTGGTATTGCTTAAATTGCCCGGGAGGTCCTCCTCATAAAGTATTCTCCAACACCAATTTACTCAAGTGTTTCCCCTGCACTCTCTCCAAGAATCTTTATAGTTTCATGTCTTTAATTTAAATCTTTTATCCAGTGAGAGTCAATTTTTGTTCATGGTAAAAGGTGTAGGTGGATATTGCCAAAAGCTTTCTCTGCATCTATTGAGAGAATCATATGTTCTTTGTTTTTTCATTTGTTTATGTGATGTATTATATTTATAGATTTATGAATATTGAACCAACCTGAGACCGTGGGATAAAACTCACTTGGTCATGATGTATAATTCATTTGATATATTGCTGGATTCTGTTTGCCAGGATCTTATTGAATATTTTTGCATCTATGTTCATTAAAGATATTAGTCTATAATTTTCTTTTCTTATTGGGTCTTTTCCTGGTTAGAGATCAGGGTGATATTTGCTTCATAGAATGTGTTGAGAAGTATTCCTTCTTTTTCAATGTTTTGGAAAGGGTTAAGTAATATAGATACTAGTTCCTCTTTTAAGGTTTGGTAGAATTCTGTATGGTGATATTTAAGTTCAAAATTTATTTGCTTAGTTTCTTATTCGAGGATCTATCCAACACTGCCAAAGGGGTGTTAAAATCTCCAGCTACTATGGTGCTAGAAGATATTACATTGGTCATGTCTCTTAGGGTCTGCCTTATAAATTGAGGAGCATTCTGATTGGGCGCATAAATGTTAATAATTGACATCTCATCATGCTGAGTGTTTCCCTTAACAAATATGAAGTGACCATCTTTGTCTTTCCTTATATTTGTTGGTTTAAAGCCTAGTGTATCTTCAAATAAAATTGCTACCCCTGCTTTTTTCTGATTTCCATTTGCCTGGGTTATAGATGCCCACCCCTTCACCCTGATCTATATTTATCCTTTAAGGTAAGATGAGATTCTTATATGCAGCAGATATCTGGCCTGAGTTTTTGTATCCAGTCAGCCAACCTGTGCCTCTTAAGAAGATAGTTTAAGCCATTCACATTAATGCAGAGTATTGATGAGCCTGGTAGTATTTTGGGTGTCAAGTTTTTCAAAAGTCCAGTGGACATTTTGAATCTTTGCACCACTGTGGATATTGGGTTTTGTTCAAGAATTTCTGGGTGAGTTTACTTTGGTGGTGGAGCATTGTGCTGTTCATTATGGAGGATGGGCATGAGAATATCCTGAAGAGTTGTTTTGGTTATTGCAAATTTCCTCAACATGTGTATGTCATTAAAGTATTTAACTTCTCCATCATAAATTAAGCTCAATTTAGCTGGTACAGGATCCTGGGCTGAACGTTGTTTTGTTTTAGGAGATTGAAGGTCAATGGCCATCCTTTTCTGCCTTGAAAAGTTTTAGCAGAAATATCTTCAGTCATTCTAATATTCTTCTCCTTGTATATCATGATTTTCTTAGGTCTGGCTGCTTGCAGGATTTTCTCCTTCATATTAATATTGGCAAAGTTAATTACAATGTGTCTAGGAAATGCTTTATTTGGGTTGAGTTGTACTGGTGTTCTCAAACTGTCTGCTATTTGAATTTTAGTATCTCTTGCCATGATTGGGAATTTCTCCTTAATTATCTCCTGGAGAAGAGTATCTGTGCCTTTCGGACTATCCTCTTCTCCTTTAGGAATTCCTACAAGGGGAATGTTTGCTCTTTTGGAATGGTCCCACAATTTTCTCAGGGAATGATCCATTTTTACACTCCACTTCTCTTCCTCTTTGAGAATTTGGGAGCATTCAAAAGCGTTTTCTTCAGTGTCAGAGATCCTTTCTTCTGCCTGCTCCATTCTGCTACTGGGGGATGCTACTGTATTTCTCAGATATTTGAGGGCTGCAAGTTCTTTCCTCAATGTGTCAAAATCTTTGGTGATTTTTGTCTTTGAATTCATTGAATTCTTGAGACAACTTTTTTTTTATTAAATCATAAACACATAGATCATGTAGATATTAATGCATTTATGGGGTGCAATGTGCTGATTTCATATAAAATTAGGAACGCTTACATCACACTGGTTAACATATACCTCATCTCATTTACTTATTGTGTTAAGATATTTATACTCTATACTAATAGATCCAACATGTACCCTTGCATTATGCACCATAGGTGTGATCCCACCATTAACCCTCCCTCAATCTAACTTCCCCCCTCCTTTGCCATCATGGATGTGGAGAAAAGGGAACACTTCTGCACTTCGTATTAGTGCAAGCTAATATGTCTCTTTTGGAAAGAGATATGGAGAATACTCAGAGATCTAAAAGTAGACCTGCCATTTGATCCTGCAATTCCACTACTAGGTGTATATCCAAAAGACCAGAAATCACTTTATAACAAAGATATTTGCACCAGATTGTTCATTGCAGCTCAATTCATAATAGCCAAGTCATGGACGACACCAAAGTGTCCATCAACCCATGAATGGATTAATAAATTGTGGTATATGTATACCATGGAATATAGATACTTTACCTCTTTTACTTTCACATGGATGGAGCTGGGATGTATCATACTTAGTAAAGTATCTCAAGAATGGAATAAAAAAATATCCAATGTTCTCAGTACCATTATGAAACCAATTCACAATCACTCACACTTTCATATGAAGAATAGATCACAACTATGGCCCTAGACAACTTTTGAATTGCTCCTTGAATTTCTAATTACCATACCTCCATTCTGTTAATCTTATTTGCAATCCAAATTCTGAATTTGATTTATGACATCTCAGCCATTTGTTTATGAGTGGGATCTTCTCCACCTCATGATTATTTTTCACCACTTGGCTAGAGATGTTTGTAAGGTAAAATTGAATTGAGGGCTCCTGGAGTTGTAATTAACCAGCCCTATACCAAAGAAATAGGATTGGTGATTGTGCCTTTTACCCTAGAACTTTACAAAGGTACCATTCAGTACTACAGCCCGAAACTCTAGGACCTGCTTGGTGTGGTGGGGCTAGATTGCTCTTACCTATATTCAGCTATTCTCTGTCCAGTCCTAGTGAATCAGTCACTTTGGGCTGAGATCTCAGCTGTGGAGATATATAAGCAACTAAGAGACTCCCCCCTCCCACAACAACACAACCCAGTTACAACCTTGATGGGTTCCCAGATGATTGGCCAGGGTCAAGAGTTCCAAACCAATTTTCCTGATCAACACAAACACAGATAAGGTGGGAGATTTCAAAAAGTCTTCAGCATCTAGGCAGCAGGGATCCACTGGCAGGTCAAATGTAACTCACTCCAGTGCTCTTTGGAGTCAGAAAGGCCCACCCAGCAAAATAGTCCAGGGGGCTAGTGCCTCCTTCCCCACCTTACACTTCCATCACACCCAGGCACTGGTAGCCCCATGGGGCTGTTACCCAGTTCCCTCCAATGAGCAAATACACCAGGAATTTGGGTCTGCCAGAGTCAGAGGGAAGTCAATGCCTCATTAGCCAAGCAACCACAGTTTGCCACGAGCCAGCTAAGGGAGTTGAAGTCTGATTACCTTGAGTGCTCAATGAAAACTGGGGAGTGGTCCACCTGAGCTCATTCCAAATCAGAAGTTAATAAAGCAGCAAATGTTTTTCGCCCTCAGAGACTGTCCTTCTGTCCCAGCCACCCTGCTCCTCTGATATCCCTGCAATGTGAGCGCTAGCTCCCCCCAGCAGTCCACATAATTGGGGAGGTGTCTCTCCAAAATTTACCCTGGTGGGTTTGCTCTATTAATGCTGCTGCTAGGTGGGAGCTGTCTCCACTCAGCTTCCTATGCCTCAAGTGTTCCCAAACCTTCACCTGTCATGGAGACCCAAGCCTCTGCCTGCTGCTGAGTTGCTCTTTCTCAGAACCAAGCCAGATACTTCCCCTCCTGTGCCTTTCTGCACTGTTACCAGATTCACAGTTACAGTGTAGCTGCACTACCTCAGACCATGCAATGCCCAGTCTTAACAAAGAACCATAAACTTTCTGGTCTCTGCAGGTTTTCGGCTTCTAGACTGCCAGGTCTGAGGGAAGGGTAGACTGAGAGTTCAAAGTGGCAGGGAAAATATTTGTTCAACCTTCATGCCAGACAAGAGAATGCCCAGGCTCACAGAAGGAACTCTCTGGAGAAGGCTTGTCCCAGCTTCCAGCAACTCACTCCCATGGGGTGAGAGAAGAGGACCTCAGTTCACCACTCACTAGTAGAGATCTCACAGCAAGCAAGCAAGCAAGCAATTCTCTTGGGGTAGGGGACAGACACGCATCCCATTTGGAGTTGGTTCCGTACCTGAAATTTGTTTCTTTGTTGTTGCAGTTTGCCTCAGCAGAGAAGATGTATGATTATCAATCTCTTCTCTCAGCTCAGCTCACACCCTTCAACTTTGTTGATTTCTTTCTGGCTGGTATCTCTCTCTCTGGATGGGAGTTTCTTTTTCTTTTCTTTTCTTTTTCTTTCTTTCTTTTTTTTTTTTTGAGACAGAGCCTCAAGCTGTCACCCTGGGTAGAGTGCCATGCCATGGCGTCACAGATCACAGCAACTTCCAACTTCTGGGTTCAAGTGAGTGTCCTGCCTCCACCTCCCAAGTAGCTGGTATTACAGGTGCCCACCACAATGCCTGGCTCTTTTTTGGTTGCAGCTGTCATTGCTGTTTGGTGAACCCAGGCTGGATTTGAAACCCCCAGCCCAGGTGTATGTGGCTGGCGCCTTAGCCATTTGAGCCACAGGCACCGAGCCAGGAAGGGAGCTTCTGTTGAAAGCTGGCTTCAGTTGGCTATCATCCCCCACTCCCCTTTGCTCTGTTGTTCCAGGAGAGCTGAGCTAAACGTCCTTCCTGTCCTCCATCATACTCTGCCTCTGTTCTGAGGATTAAATAAGACAGTTCATGTAAAGAATAGTGTTTTAGCTTTTCTGAGGGCAGGAACATTTTATCCTCACATTCCCTATGGCACCTAGCACTATGCCTGATGCATAAAGATCCTAAATAAAGATATCAGAGGCAGTGTCTCCTAGTAGATTAAGGGCACAAAGTTTTGTGTTAGACAGACATGAGTTTGAATCCTAGATTTACCATTTATCAGTTATGTAATCTTGAACAAATCAATAAACCTTTCTGATCATCAAATTCCCCATTTATAAAATAGCTGTGTGGTGAGATTAAATGTACCTCACAAGGCTATTGTGGAGCTTAAAGTTGATAACACTTATAAAAAAATAACATGGCATATGAGCTTTAGTGGATAATCTCCACTAAATACCTCCATATTCATTCTCCACCATCACTGCTAAACTCTAGGTCTTAAGAAAAGAGCTTCTATGGACTACATCCGTTGGGCTCCTTTGTCCTTGGTCTTTCAGGTAGTTCCAACCAATGAGAGAAATGAAAATATGGGAAGGGATAAATGCCAGATTTTGACTCCACCCACTCCCTTTCTGCCAGGCTGTGATTGGGCAATTCCTATTAGGTGGCACTTTTATGAATCTTCCTTCCAGATTTCAGCAGCACTATATTCTTCTGTTGTCAAGATCATCCAATGATTGTAAGTCTCAGGATACTTAACCTTGTTCACATATGTGTACCTAGTCTTTTCATCACTCTGTCTTCCTTTGCCCTTTGAGCATTCCATCGTTTTCTTACTAGAACCCTAACACATAAATGCTAAGTAAAATTTTATTCTTTCTGAATACACGTTTCTGCTGCTTTTCACTTTTATTTTTTATTAAATCATAGCTGTGTACATTAATACTGTCACAGGGTACAGTGTGCTATTTTTATATACAATTTGCAATATTTTCATCAAACTGGTTAACATAGCCTTCATGTCATTTTCTTAGTTATTGTGTTAAGACATTTATATTATACATTTAGAAAGATTCACACATACCCTTATAAGATGAACCATAGGCATGATCCCACCAATCACCCTCCCTCCACCTATCCTACCCCCTTCCCTCCCCTCCCTCCCTTTCCCTATATTCTTGGGCTATAATTAGGTTGTAGATTTCCTATGAAAGCTATAAATTAGTTTCATAGTAGGCCTGAGTACATTGGATACTTTTTCTTCCATTCTTGAGATACTTTGCTAAGAATATTTTCCAACTCCATCCATGTAAACATGAAGGAGGTAAAGTCTCCATCTTTCTTTATGGCTGCATAGTATTCCATGGTGTACATATACCACAATTTATTAATCCATTCATGGGTCAATGGGCACTTGGGCTTCTTCCATGACCTAGTAATTATGAATTGGGCTGCAATAAACATTCTGGTACAAATATCTTTGTTGTAGTGTGCTTTTGGTCTTCTGGACATATAACTAGTAGAGGAATTATAGGATGAAATGGCAGGTCTATTTAGTTTAGTTCTCTAAGTGTTTTCCAGATATCTTTCCAAAAGGAATGTATTAGTTTACAATCCCACCAGGAGTGTAGAAGTGTTCCCTTTTCTCCACAACCATGCCAGCATCTGTGATTTTGGGATTTTGTGATATGGGCTAATCTTACTGGTGTTAGATGATATCTCAAAGTAGTTTTGATTTGCATTTCTCTGATGATTAAGGATGGTGAGCATTTTTTCATATGTATGTAGGCCATGCACCCATCTTCTTCAGAGAAGTTTCTCTGCAAGTCCCTTGCCCACTCCAAGAGGGGATCACTTGTTCTCTTCTTGCTAGTATGTTTGAGTTCTCTGTGGATTCTGGTTATTATACCTATGTTGGAGACATAAACAGCAAATATCGTCTCCCATTCTGAGGGGCGTCTACTTGCTTTACTTACTGTTCTTTTGGCTGTGCAGGAGATTTTGAATTTGATGAGGTCCCAGTAGTGTATTTTTGATACAGTAGCCTGGGGGTCCTCTTCATAAAATTTTCGCCCAGGCCGATTTCTTCAAGTGTTTTCTTTACACTTTCTTCTAGTACTTTTATAGTTTCATGTCTTAAGTTTAAATCTTTAATCCTGTGAGAGTCTATCTTAGTTAGTGGTAAAAGGTGTGGATCTAGTTTCAGTCTTCTGCAGGTCGCCAGTCGGTTCGCCCAGCACCATTTGTTAAATAGGGAATCTTTTCTCCACTCAATATTTTTAATTGGCTTGCCAAAGATCATAGAACGGTAAGTAGCTGGATTCACTCTTGGTTCTCTATTCTGTTCCATACATCTACCTCTCTGTTTTTGTGCCAATACCATGCTGTTTTGATCACTCTGGACTTATAGTATAGTCTAATGTCTGGTAGCCTGATTCCTCCTGCTTTGTTTTTATTTCTGAGTAATGTCTTGGCTATTTGAGTTTTTTTCTGATTTCATATAAAACGAAGTATTATTTTTTCAAGATTTTTAAAGTATGACAATGGAACTTTAATAGGGATTGTATTAAAATTATATATTGCTTTGGGTAGTATGGACATTTTAACAATGTTAATTCTTCCCAGCTATGAGCATGGTATGTTTTTCTATTTGTTAACATTTTCAGCCATTTCTTTTCTTAGAGTTTCATAGTTCTCTTTATAGAGATCTTTTGCATCCTTTGTTAGGTTAACTCCGAGATATTTCATCTTCTTTGGCACTATTGTAAATGGAATAGAGTTCTTGACTAGTTTTTCAGCTTGACTGTTGTTGGTATATATAAAGGCTACCTATCTATCTATGAGTGTTGATTTTGTAACCTGAGACACTGCTGTATTCCTTGATCACTTCTAAGAGTTTTGTTGTAGAATCCCTGGTATTTTCCCAGGCATACAATCATGTCATCTGCAAAGAGTGAAAATTTAATCTCTTCTGATCCTATATGGATACCCTTGATTGCCTTTTCTTCCCTAATTGCAATGGCTAAAACTTCCATTACAATGTTAAAGAGCAATGGAGACAATGGGCAACTTTGCCTGGTTCCTGATCTGAGTGGAAATAATTTCAGTTTAACTCCATTCAATATGATATTGGCTGTGGGTTTGCTGTAGATGGCCTCTATCATTTTGAGAAATGTCCCTTCTATCCCAATTTTCTTAAGTTCTGATCATGAAAGGATGCTGGATATTATCAAAAGCTTTTCTGCATGAATCGAGAGAATCATATGGTCTTTGTTTTTTGATTTGTTTATGTGATGCATTACGTTTATAGATTTACGTATGTTGAACAAACCTTGAGATCCTGGGATAATACCCACTTGATTGTGGTATGTAATTTGTTTGATGTGCTGCTGGATTCTGTTTGTTAGGATCTTGTTGAATATTTTTGCATCAGTATTCATTAGTGATATTGGTCTATAATTTTCTTTCTTTGTTGGGTCTTTTCCTGGTTTGGGGATCAAGGTAATGTTTGTGTCATAGAGTGTGTTGGGTAGTATTCCGTCTTTTTCTATATTTTGGAAAAGATTAAGTAGTATAGGTACTAGTTCCTCTTCAAGGGTTTGGTAGAATTCTGACGTGAAACCATCTGGTCCCTGGCTTTTCTTTTTAGGGAGATTTTGTTTAGTTGATGCTATTTCAGAACTTGATAGAGGCCTGTTCAACATTTCCACTTCATTCTGGCTAAGTCTTGGGAGGTGGCGTGCTTCCAAGTATTGGTCAGTTTCCTTCAGATTGTCATATTTCTGGGAATAAAGTTTCTTGTAATATTAAGGATTGTTTGAATTTCTGAGGGGTCTATTGTTATTTTGTCTTTACCATTTCTGATTGATGAAATTAGCAATTTTCCTCCTTTTCCCCCTTGGTTAGGATGGCCAAAGGGTTATTTATCTTATCAACCTTTTCAAAAAACGAACTTTTAGATTTATTGATCTGTCGTATAATCCTTTTGTTTTAAATTTCATTTAATTCTGCTCTAATTTTGGTTATTAATTTTCTTCTGCTGGATTTTGGATTGGAGTGTTCTTCCATTCCAGTTGCTTGAGATGTCCCATTAAGTTGTTAATTTCCTGTCTTTCAGTTCTCTTGAGGAAGACTTGCAAAGCTATAAATTTCTCTCTTAGGACTGCCTTTGCAGTATCCCAGAGGTTCTGGTAACTGGTATCTTTATTATCATTTTGTTCCAAAAATTTGGTAATTTCCTTCTTGATCTCATCTCTGACCCACCTATCATTCAGCGTAGAATTATTTAGAGTCCATGTTTTTGTATGAATCTGCAGATTCCTGTTGTTACTGAGTTCAACTTTTATTCCATGATGGTCTGAGAAGATGTAAGGAATGATTTTTATTCTTTTAAATTTGCTAAGGTTAGACTGTGACCTAAAATGTGGTCGATTTTAGAGTATGTTCCATGGGCCAATGAGAAAAATGCCTATTCAGTTTTGTTAGGATGAAATGTTCTGTAAATGACTGTTAAATTCAAATGCTGAATGGTTAAGTTTAAATCTAAAATTTCTTTGCTAAGCTTCTTGTTGGAGGATCTCTCCAACACTGCCTAAGGAGTATTAAAATCTCCAACTATGATGGAGCTGGGAGAAATCAAGTTGCTCGTGTCTATTAGAGTGTCTCTTATAAATTGAGGTGCATTCTGGTTGGGTGCATAAATATCGATGATTGAAAACTCATTGTATTGAGTATTACCCTTAACAAATATAAAGTGTCCATCTTTAACCTTGATTACTTTTGTTGGTTTAAAGCCTATTGTATCTGTGAATAAAATTGCAGCATCTGCTTTTTTCTGCTTTCCATTTGCCTGGAATATAGATGACCATCCCCTCACCCTGAGTCAATATTTATCTTTTAAGGTAAGATGGGATTTTTGTATGCAACAGATATCTTGCCTGAGTCTTTGTAGCCAGTCAGCCAACCTGTTCCTCTTTAGAGGGCAACTTAAGCCATTCACATTGATTGAGAATATTGATAAATGTGGTATAATTTTGGGTATTGAGTTTTTTGAAAGTCCAGTGGACATCTTTAATCCTTTCATCACTGTGGAAGTTGGAATTTGATCAAAATTTTCTGTGTGAGTTTACTTATGTGGTGGAGGATTGCACTGGTCATTATGGAGGATAGGTCTGAGAATATCCTGGAGGCTGGTTTAGTTATAGCAAATTTCTGTAATGTGTGAATGTCATTAAAGTATTTAATTTCTCCATCATAAATGAAACTCAGTTTAGCTGGATACAGGATCCTGGGTTGAAAGTTATTTTGTTTTAGGAGACTCAAAGTTGATGACCACCCTCTTCTAGCCTGAAAGGTTTCAGCAGAGAGATCTGCCATCATTCTAATATTCTTCCCCTTGTAGGTTATGATTTTCTTATGTCTGGCTGCTTTCAGAATTTTCTCTTTCATATTAACTTTAGTGAAGTTAATTATGATGTGCCTGGGGGAATGTCTTGTTTGGGTTGAGTTGTGATGGGGTTCTGAAACTGTCTGCTATCTGAATTTCAGAATCTCTTGGCATGTCTGGAAAGTTCTCTTTTATAATTTCATGAAGTAGAGTCTCTGCTTTGTGAAGCAACTTCATCACCTTCAGGGATTCCTATAAGACGAATATTAGTTTTCTTCGAATTATCTCAGAGCTCTCTGAGAGAGTGATCCGTTTTTGCTCTCCATTTCTCTTCATCCTTGCACACTTGGGCACGTTCAGAAGCTTTGTCTTCAATGTCAGAGATCCTTTCTTCTGCCTGCTTCATTCTGTTAGTGAGGGATTCTACCATATTTTTCAGATCTTTGTGTGCTGCAAACTCTTGCCTCAGTGTTTCAAAATCTTTGGTCATTTTATCTTTGAAATTGTTGAATTCTTGAGACATCTTTTGAACAATTTCTTGAGATACCTTTTGAATAATTTCTTGAAATTCTAATTCCCTCCTTTCTTCCATTCTGTTAATCTTATTTGCTATCCAAATTCTGAAATTGATTTCTGACATCTTAGCCATCTGTTTATGTATGGGATCTTCAATTGCATCTGCCCCATCTTTCCTTGGAGGAGTTGATCTACTCTGGTGATTCAAATTACCAGAGTTTTTCCGCTGATTCTGCCCCATGCTGAATTTGCAGCAAGTGGAGACTGTACCAGAACCATTCAGTCATTGGCTGCCACCGGAGAAGATGCTGGCTTCCTCTGGTTGCCCATAGAGGCAGAATGTGTCTGTCCAGAAGAGCCTCATGGGTGTGAGCCTTGTTATTCCCACCCTGTGCCTTGGGGTACTGCCTTTCTAGTATAGTTCCCTCTCAACTGACCATCTTCTTGTAGTTCTAGGGAGACTGGCCAGGGATGCCAGGAGCATGCCCCTCTGGCATTTCTGGGCCCACTTGGCAGGTGCCTGGAGTGGGAAACTCCTCTGCTGCCACCCATGGGACATGCTTGGCCCTATCAAGCAGTTCTGTGCCCTCCCAGAGCTAGGGACTCCTCTGCCGCCACCTGCGGGTCACATGCAGCTCTAGCAAGCAGATCTGGGCCCTTCTGGTGCAGGGAGCAACTCCTTAGCTGCCCGTGGGATGCCATGCGTGGCTCTCGCAAGCAGTTCTGGGTCTGCCCGGAGTCCAGGAGTCCTCTGCCCACCCTTGTGGGTGCGTGAGGCTCTAGCAAGCAATTCTGGGGCTGTCTGAAGCAGAGGATTTATGCGTTGGCCCCCGCAGGGCACGCTCATCTCTAGCAAGCTGTTCTGGGCCCACCCAGAGTTGGGGGACTCCTCTGCCACTGTCTGTGGGGCGTGCATGGCTTTAGCAAGCAGTTCTGGGTTCTTTCACGCTGGTACCTGGAATAGGGGACTCTTCCACCACCACCCGCGGAATGCACACGGGTCTAGCAGGTCTCTGGCTGCAGTACTGGGACTGGGCATTTTGTCTTGCAGGGGTAAGGGATGCTGCTCTTGTGCTCCCCCCGACTGTCTCTGTAGGCAAGTGGGGAAGGGTGGACTAGAAATTCAAAATGGTAGTGAAAACGTTTGTTTGGTGTTTCTGCCAGGCAAGAGAGAGTTTAAAATTTCAGCAGGGTCCCATTAGGGAGTGGATGTCCCTTCCTGTGGTTCTCACATGTGGGTTGAGATAATAGGTCCTCAGTTTACCGCTCACCTGTAGAAGACTTATAGGAGCAGATGAAGAGAAAACAGAGAAAATGACAACTTTCTTGGGGGAGGGGATGGACTCTTTTCCTTTGGGATATATTATGTACCTCTAAATTGCTTTCTTGGAGTCTAAACTTGCCTCAGCAGAGATGTCCTGCAGTTATCACTGTTCTCTCTTGGCTGGGCTCTCAATCTTCACCTTTATTTAGTATTTTCTGGACATTATCCTTCCCCCTAGATGGGAGTTTTTGTTGGAAGCTGGCGTCTGTCAGCCATCTTGCCCCTCCCCTCCCAGTCTATATTTTTTTCACTAAAGAATTTAATCTATTTACATTCGAGATTATTAGTGATTAGTGAGGATTTACTACTGTCATTTTGTTATTTTCTGTACCCTTTTTTTCTTCATCTTTTATTATTTATCTTTTTTGTTTAGTGGGTTTTTTGTAGTGATATGATTTGATTCCTTTCTCTTTCTCACTTGTTAGATGTTCTACCAGTGAGCTTTATACTTTATGTTTTCATGATGGTAGTTATTCTTTCACTTCCAGACATATGACTCTCTTAAGCATTTCTTTAAGGCTGGTCTGATGGTGAATCATTGGCTTGTCTGAGAAAGACTTTATTTCTCCATTTCTGTAGGATATCTTTTCTGGATATAGTATTCTTGGTTAACAGTTTTTTGTTTGTTTGGGGTTTTTTTGTTTTTTGTTTTTTAGCTCTTTGAATATATCACTGCATTCTATCCGGGCCAGTAAGATTTCTGTGGAGAAATCTGTTGTTAGTTTACTGGAAGTTGCCTTATTTGTAACTTTGATTGTTTTCTCTTGATGTTTTCAGAATTTATTCCTTCTTTCTTTCTTTTTAAACAATTTGCCTATAGTGTGCTTTGGGCAAGATCTTTTGGAGTTGAACTTATTTTAGGGACCTTAGGATCTTCCTAGATGTGGATGTTTTTATCTCTACCTGGACTTGGTAAGTTTTCAACTATTATTTAATTAAATAAGTTTTCTATGCCTTATCTTGTCTCTTCTGCTTGAACTCCCTTAAGAATATTTGGTTGCTTAATGGTGTCCCTTAAGTTCTAGAGGCCTTCTTCATTAGTTTTAAAAATTGTTTTTCTTTTCTATTTTTGTCTTTTGGGTCCTTCCACAAGATCTGTCTTGAAGATTAGAAATCCTTCCTTTTGATTGATTTAGTCTGTTGTTTAAGCTATCTATTTTATTCTTATTTCATTTATTGAATTATTCTGCTCCAAGATTTCTGTTTGGTTCTTTTTTAATATCTATCTCTTTGTCATATTTTTCATAAAGATCCTTAATTGCTGGGTATTTTATATTTACCTTTATACCAAAATGGAAGTCTTCTTAACTCCAAGCCAATACTAGCTATGTTTTCTGCTTACTTTGTTAATCTGCCATCCAGAATCTTATGATTCAGAGCAGTGATTTTCATTCAGTGTGCCCTGGTACATCAGTGTGTCATGAGAGGATCTTAGGTGTGCCCCCTAAATTTTTAAAGATCATTAATTAAATTATTTTTGAAAGAAATTCAAAGCACAGTAAGTACATATTTTTTAACTTTTTTTTGACCAATATAATTTAAGTGTGCCACAGAAGCTTAAATATAGCTTCAAGTGTGCTGTGAGATTAAAAAAAGTTGAAAAACACTGCTTCTGCTTCAGAGGGTTTTCATAACTTCCATGTTGAATTTTAGTGTCTTCCCTTGCTACTTGCAGTGTATTTATTTGTCTGTATTGTGATTTTTCTTTGTGGAAGAGGTTTAAATTGGGCACTTCCAGGCAATCACATTTATCATGTGTCTTGATTGTTGTTGGTTTTTAAGACGATACTTTTTAGTTTTTGTGGAAGCCCAAGGAACAGTCACAGGTTGACTTTTGGTGCATTAAAAACCATACATTGTATGTCAAATGGCAGGGGGGCATTTGGGAAATGCTTTTTTCTATGAATTGTGTAGTTCAAAAAAAGTTCTTGGTGGTTTTGTGGTAGAATTTCATGTTTTTACTTGAACATACCATTCCTATGCATGTTAGTCATATTAATGAAAGTGTCAAGCCTCTTGCATAAGGCTCAGGAGATTATGGAACTTCAGTAAGGTTACAGGTATAAAACTCAAGAGAGCGTATCAAGAGATGCTAGTAAATAGAACACTTTAGTGACTTCCCTTTGAAGGAATTGCCACCTTATTTTTGGACTATTCTGATGAAAAGAAACCTGAGCTCTTGAGTGAATATTCTTCTATGGTTGTCATTTATGGACATATTTCTGTTTATAGTTGTTCTTTCTAGCAAAGAGGTTGCTGAAATAATTTGTATTTGTTTAGATTGGTAACAATGCTGCACCATTTTGACTTTGGTTAAAAGATTACCTTTCCTTTTTAGCTCTAAACTGTCATTACATTATCTATTCCTTACATGGTGCTATTTCCTAAAGTATAGTCTTCAGTCCCTATGCTCACTTTTCTGTGTATTGAAACAGATAGTCAGTATTCATTTAGTTCAACAAATATTCATTGAGAGCATATCATTTTCTAGGTAGAGGGTGCCTGGTAAAAATTTAATAAATGTAATATATGTGAATTATTGAACTTCTATACTGGGCACTGTTCCTGGCAATAGGCATGTAGCTGGGAGCAGAAGAGAAAAACTCCTGCTTTCCATGGAGCTTATATTTTAGTTGGGGAAACAGAACATAAATTAGAAAATATATATACAGTAGTCCCCCCTTATCTGTGTGTTTTTTTTTTCCAGGGTTTTAGTTTACCCACAATCAACTGTGGTCTGAAGATATCAAATGGAAAATTCCAGAAAGCAACAATTCATAAACTTTAAATTATGTGCTCTTCTGAGTAGTGTAATGAACTCTTGTACTTTCTTGCTTTGTTCTGCCTGGGGCATGAATTATCTTTTTGTCCAGTGTAGCCATACTGTGTATGCTATGTGCTTGTTAGTAATTATCTTGGTTACCAGATCAGCTGCTGTGGGAGTACAGTGTTTGTGTTCATGTAACCTTTGTTTTTCTTAAGAATGGCCCCAAAGCACAAGAGTAATGGTGCTGGCACATTGTTAGAGTTGTTCTATTTTATTATTATTGTTTATCTTTTAGTATAAATTGAACTTTACCATACATATGTATGTATAGGGAAAAACATAGTATATATAGGATTCAGTACCATCTGTGGTTTCAGGCATCCACTACAGGTCTTGGAATGTATTCCTTGCAGATGAGAAGGGACTATTGTAGTATGTCAGATGGTAATAAATGCTATGAAGGAAAATAATTAAGGGTAAGGAAAATAGAAAATGTGTCAAGTTAAGGGCAGGGATGGGTGTTATTTTATTTAGAGAAGACCTTACTAATACGGTGTTCTTTGAGGAGAGCTCTGAGTGAAGTTTAGTAATAGGAGACATTTGGCCATCTATAGGAAGGTGTTTTAAGCTGAGGAAATTGCAAGAACAAAGGTTCTGAGGTAGGAATGTGCTTAGTGGGTTTTGTGAACATAGGAAAGTTAACAGTGGTGGGAGCATAGTGAATAATGGTGATAGTGGTAGAAGATGAGACCAGAGAGGTAGCAGGAATCAGATCATACAAAGCTGTATAGGCCATGTTGACAGTTTTAGCTTTAACCTTGAATTACCTGGGAAGCTACAGGAAGTTCTGAGCAAAGGAATAACATAAATGACTTACTTTTTTTTTTTTTTAAGGTAGAGTCTCACTCTGTTCTCCAGGCTGGAGTGCAGTGTAGAGGTCAGATCATAGTTTATTGCAGCTTTGGATTCCTGGATTCAAGGTCTCCAGTTTCTGGGACTGCAAACATGTGCCACCATATCCAGCTAATTTTTAACATTTTTTGTAAACACAAGGTCTTGATTTTTTGCCCAGGCTGGTCTTGAACTCTTGGCTTTAAGTAATTCTTCTGCCTTGGCCTCCCAAAGTGCAGCATCGGTCATTACAAGCATGAGTCACTGTACCCAACTGATTTACATTTTGAAACAATCATTCTTACTGCTATATTGAGAATAGAGGAAGGGAGAAATGCTGTGTATAGAACCAAGAACCAAAATAGACATGATCCTAATAATCCCACCCCCTTGTGGAACACATAGCCTAGCATTAAGCAGACCAAAAAAAGTCTCATAAATCCAAGTAAAATTATCATGTGAGAAGTACAATGAGAATACCTAACATGGCACCTTCTTAGTTGGAGAGAGATCTGGGAATGTTTCTCTGGGGAAAGTTTAAGCTGAAGTTTGAAGGATCAGTAGGAGCTAGTAAGACAAAATGTTTTCCACATGGACCTAGTGGCTTGTTTCTTTTGAGGTTTGAACTATCACCTGGATTGTAAATTTAAATTGGCAGTTTTCAAAGCATAGTCCAGGGACCTTTAGAGTGTTGTCTGAGATCCTTTTAGGGGTTCCTTAAAACCAAAACTGTTATTATAATAGTATTCTGAGATTTTAATTACTTGTATGATGTATATGTTAGACTTTAAAAAAAAAAAAAAACTTTTCCCATGTCTTTAATGCTCTATTTTTTTTCCCATTCTTTTTTCTTTGTGATTTGAGTATTTTCCTAAAATAAACAATAAATAATAATTTTATAGTTTATAAATTCCATTTTTTTTTATTGAAATTTTCCATCTCTTTATTCTATCCATTTTGCTTCTGATTTCTTTACCATTTTAAATTATTTTAAAGCCTTTCTTTGAAAATTCCAATATCTCTATCATCTGTGGGTTTTTTGTTTTTTTAATCTTGATATTTATTATTATTTTTTTTTCAGTTTTTGGCCGGGTCTGGGTTTGAACCTGTCATCTCCAGTATATGGGGCCGGTGCCCTACACCTTGAACCACAGGTGCCACCCCGTATTTGGTATATTTTTATTTGTTTTCATGTGTGTAGTAATTTTTATATTGCGTATCAATTATGATATATAAAAAACTATAAAAGTTTGATGATAGTTTCTTCTTCCAGAAATGGATTCTCCAGAAATGGATTCCCCTTTCCTTTGTCATACAGAGGAGGAGCTAATCACCTCAGTCCTATGAGCTGAGTCAGTGTTGATTGCAGTTTTAGTGAGATGTGTTTTGCCTTTGGTTCTTAGTTATTCCCCCAAATTATCCTTTCTGTAATTTTTATTGAGCCTTACAAAAGAGAAGAGTTTTTGTCCAGTCTGAAATTAGCATGAGGGAATGCCTGCCTCTTTTCTTCCTATTCCCCTCACTCCCTGTTCTGTTCATTGTGGGGAATCAGAGACAGGCTAGTGACCAGTAGAGAGGGCTAGCATAGTAAATACTTTTTTCAGGGAAAGCTCATATTTCAATGAAAAGCAAAGGGAGGCAGGGATGAAGGAAGTATTTGGTAATGAGGTTGAGGAGATTTGTTTACCATTGGAACATTAGATTATATGGCTGCAGAAAGGCATTATCTTACATCAAACTTGATGCAATAAATTTAATTTTAAAAACCTAGTAAGATCTCAGGAAAATCTCCTTTTATCTTGCTCCCAGGGGTTATAATTTATATTTAAGGATTTGTATTTTATAGCATAGCTTTAGTTTTCCTATATGCTACACAGTGTTTTCTTTTATTAATTGATTTCAGATTAAAATTTGAGGATATCTTCTGTGGTATATATATTTTATATTTAAATGGAAAATATTATTTAAGAAATGATTTTTAGCTTATCCTTTTAGAACTCAAATATGCTAAAAGGCAAAATTTGTTGGTTATAGCAAATGATCTTACTGAAACATTTTTGTTTTTAGACTTTTGTTTTTATTCTAATTTTAAGAAAAAATTCCATATTGCTATTTAAAATATTTTCTTTGTTTTTTAATAAATGTATAAAATTACATTGCATAATTTTTTTTTGTAGGTTTGCAACAGCTGTGAATAGGTTCAGTTTCCTGAATCCATTTTTGATTTTTAGTGGTGACTGCTTAAATCCTTTAGTTTTAAGTACAATAACAAAAGGAAAGCATATGATTCCTATTATAAATGAATTGGGAGTACATTTTGCAGGTTTTGGTCAGTATTTGTAAGCTATTTTTTTACTAGTATTTCAAGTTTATAAATTAATTACTTTTAGGTTATTTGATGTAAGAGGAGGTAAAAAGTTCTATTTACTAACAAGTAGGCATTGAGACAGAATATTTGGAAGCTCATTAACAGGATTGTTCAGTGAACCTGAAATTTTGTAATCAAACCTAGATTTGATGTTATGTGGTGAGATTTGTAACTATGTCTTTACGAAAGTGAGAAGTGTTATTATATTAGTTAAGTCTTGGATTTTGGAGTTAGATGGGCCTGGGTCTGAATTTTGAATCCACCATCCTCTAGTTAAGTGGTTTTAAGAAAGTGACTCATCTCTCAAAGCCTCAGTTTATCAGATGTAAAACTGGGGAAAAAGGTACTTACCTCACAGGATATTTATGAGGATTAAACAAAATAATATATAAAGTAAATGAAACAATGCTAGCACAGTATATTTTAGCTGTTTTTATTAAAATGAATAGGTAACAGGTAAGAAAAAGAGGGGTATTTGAAGTATTCATGAAATATGTTGTATTTTTGTGGGAGGATAGCAGTTTAGATATTTTTTTATGTAAAAGAGATATTTAGGGAATTTAGATAGAGTCTGAGATTAAGAGGGACCTATCCCTGTATCTACTTACCATCTCATCGTGGTGAATATATTGTTGTTAATAGTGGTTATATCTAGATGGTATAAGAGGTTTTTTATTTTTTCCTGTGAGCTTTTTTAGATTATAGAATAAACTAATAGGATCATTGATACCCATTTGTTCCCATAGGTTCACCATACTAAAAGAAAACTTATTATTATACATTGTGAACATTTTCATAATATATGAAATATATTGAAATATATATAATATAACATATCGAATAATAATTTTTATTGTGGTAAAATATACATAACAAAATTTACTATTTTCACCATTTTTAAGAGTACTTTTCACTAATTTTAAGTACATTAACATTGTAGTGTAAGAAAGTTATTTTATAACTTTATTCTTAATGGTTGTTTACTATTCCATTTAATGGATGATGTTTCATTGTTTACCCTAATCTATTATTAGATATTTAAGTTGTTTTCATTTTTTTGTTATAGTAAAAGGGGGAGTTTGGAGAGGCTCAGGGGAATGAAAGGATGTTGACATATTTTAGACAGATATTAGAGAATTCCTGTTGTATATGTTGGTAGGATGGCAAAGCCAAGTAGTTAAAGGATGAAATGGCTACAGAAAATTCTGTCATTTATTCCGTCCTTTCCAAACCCTGAACAGACTTTGCTTCTTTGAGTGACAAAAAGGTAAAGAATCAAGAAGAGGCAGAATCAGCCCCAGGATTTAACTGTTCTTTCTTCACTTTAACCTACTTACCATGTTCTTTGTTTTGTCTGCCACAGACTTCTGGAACTCATTACCATGTGGGTTAAGAAGTTAGAATCTAAAAATGTTTCACATTTAAATTCAGTATATTTTTGGTTACTAATTTTAGTCCACACATTGAATTGGACCATATGTCCTGACTTTCTTCTACTTATCTATTTAGTGGAAGAAGGGAACTATGAATGTTGAAAACTTGGTATATTAGTAGCATACTTTGAGCCCTGTAGTGTTTGACTTCCTTTTCTGAGTAATGTAGATGTACTCTAACATTATTAGAGTACATCTGATATTATTTTCAGTTTAATTGACATTGTGTTTATACCACAAATAAATATATTTGAATAAGTTCATTTTTTTAATTGACTTTTTGTGAGTGGGTTCTATTTCAGAAGGTAACAACAAAATAGTCAATCCCTCATGGTTTTATTCAGCTTATCAGTTTTCCTAGGTATTGCATTGCCTTTTTGTTTTGTTTATTTTGTTTATTTTAATAAAAATAATTTTAAATTATTTTTAATGAATTTAATGCATTTGGAGAGTACAGAAAAATATCAAGAAACAAAAAATAATTATTCATAATGCTTTTATTTTAGGTTAATATTTTGTGATTTTCCTTCTAGTTTCCTTTACATCTATTTTCCATGTAGTTGATATTATACTGTAATTGTACAGTTTTGCAAACTTTTCCTTGAACATTATATCAAGCATTTCCCCACGTGTATCAGTTTCATCCTGGCAGAAAATAGTTGACACAGCTATGTGTGTAGTTTGATGAGAATTATTAGACTATTTACAAAGAAATGAGAAGGAGGAGGAGGGAAGCCATAAGGGAAAGATAATGTAGTATTGAGCACTTATGTTTGGTCATGACAAATTGAAGTGTGCAGTAATTTTAATGTTGTACTGGATTTCTAAGTGTGAAAACAGAAGAATGTGAAATATGTTATTTTCATATTGAATACATGCTAAAATGGTAATATTTTGGGTATAGTCATATATTAAGTAAACTATACTAAAATTAGTTTCACCTATGTTTTTTAATGTGGTAATGAATCATCATCAAATTCCTTAAAATTTATAGTTTTAGCTGTGCCCCTGGGGTCTACATTTGCTTTGTACTTCTGTTACAGCACATTATTATGTAAATATCTGTTCCTTTCTAAAGTCTAATATCTATTCAAAATTAGTGGAATCAACATGACTATTTTTACTATTTTTTTCCTTTTACCTATGTTTTTATTATTAGTGTTTTTTAATTAAACTTGTAGCATATGAAATTTTAGTAAATTCTTGTGTCTGATCTAAGATAAGGGTCTAATATCATTATTCTGCAAGTGGATTACTGGTTTTTCTAGCACCATATATTGGATAGACTACCCTTTCCCCCATCGTATGCTTTTGGCAACCTGGTCAAAAATCATTTGATCATAAATTTGTGGGTTTATTTCTGGTCTTGTAATCTTGTTTCATTGGTTGATGAGTCTATTGGTTGATGAGTCAATATTATGCTATTTTGTTACACTTGCTTTATATTTTGAAGTCAGGTAATGTTATGCCTCTAGCTTTGTTCTTTTTGCTCAAGATTGTTTTTGTTATGGAGGTCTTTTGTGGTTCTATCCAAATTTAGGGTTTGTAAAAAATTTTCTGTGAAAAGTGACATTGAAATTTTGATAGAGATTATATTGAATCTGTAGATCACTTTAGTTAGTATAGACATTTTGAAATATTATTTCAATCCATGAGCATGGGATTTTTTTAATATATTTTTTCTTCAGTTTCTTTCAGCAATATTTTATAGTTTTTAGTATGCAGGTCTTTTGTTAAATTTATGTCTATATTATTTTATTTTTGTTGCTATTTTAAATAGGATTAAAATGTTTTTGTTGTTCAATAGCGTATTGTTAGTGTATAGAAATGCTACTGATTAATGTTTATTGACTTTGTATCCTGCAACTTTACTGAATTCTGTTATCTGTTCTAACAGTTGGGTTTTTTTAATTATTTTTTAGTCTTTAGGATTTTCTTTCTTTCTTTCTTTGGGAGACAGAGTCTCAAGCTGTTGCCCTGGGTAGAGTACTGTGGCATCATAGCTCACAGCAACCTCCAACTTGGGCTCAAGCAATCTTCTTGCCTCAGTTTTTCTATTTTTTAGTAGAGATGGGGGTCTTGCTTTTGCTCAGGCTGGTCTTGAACTGTGAGCTCAAGCAATCTACCCACATTGGCCTCCCAGAGTGCTAGGATTACAGGCGTGAGCCACCGCACCAGGCTACGATTTTCTATATATGAGATCGTGTTGGCAACAGACAATTTCACTTCTTCCTTTTTTATTAAGATTCTTTTATTTCTATCTTTTGCCTAATTTTTCTGGTTAGGACTTCCAGAACTATGTTGAAAAGAGGTGGTAAAAATGGATATATCCTTGTTTCTGATCTTAAAGGATAAGCTTTCAACTTTTCATTGAATAAAATATTAGCTAAAGTTTGTCATATGTGACTTTTTCTGTGTGTAGGTACATTCCCTCTGTACCTGATCTGTTTAGAGTTTTTAATCAAGAAATGGTGTTGAATTTTGTCCAATGATTTTTCTGAATCTCTTGTGGTCATATGGTTTTTATCTTTCATTTAGTTAATGTGGTGAATCACATGTATTGATTTACACATATTGAACCATCCTCACATCCCAGGGGTAGATCCTACTTGATCATGGTGAATGGTTCTTTTAATATGTTGTTCAGTTAGATTTCTAGTATTTTGTTAAGGATTTTGTGTCTATGTTCATTAGGGATATTGGGATATAATTTTCTTTATAAAGAAAGAAATAGTATAATAGTCCAATACTAACACACTATAATAAGAAATAGTATAATAGTGTAATTCTGTCCTTGAAAAATGACTTTGGAAGTATTCCATCTTCTTCAAATTTGGGGGGGATGAGTTTAAGAAGGATTTGTGTTATTTCTTCTATAAATGTTTGGTAGACTTAAGCTGTGAACCTTTCTAGTCTTAGACTTTTCTTTGATGGATAACTTTGATTACTGATTCAGTCTCTTTACTCATTATTGGTTTATTCTGGATTTGTTTCATGAATCAGCCTTGGTAGGTAATATGTGCCCAGGAATTAATTAATTTTATGTTATAAAATTTTATTTATTTATTCTGGAATAAATTTATTTATTCTAGAATACCCATTTATTCTAATGGAGTAAAGATTATCTATTAGTCCTTACTCATTATTGGTTTGTTATGGTTTTGATTTATGAACTAGTCTTGGTAGATTATATGTGTGTAGGAATTTGTCCATTAGAATAGTTTATTATGATTCCTTATATTTATGAAGTATCAATTATAATGTCTTCTCTTTCTTTTCTGATTTTATTTATTTGAATCTTTTCTCTTTTTGTCCTGGTCTAGCTGAGGATTTGTCAATTTGGTTAATCTTTTAAAAAAAAACTCTTAGTTTTGTTGAATTTTAAAATTGCTTTTTCTAATATTTATGCTCTGATCTTTGTTATTTCCTACTTCTGGTAACTTTGAGCTTAGCTTTTTCTTATTTTTCTAGTGTGCTCTTAGGTTGCTTAATATCATTTCATTTATTTTTTGATGTTGATGTTTATTGCTCTAAATTTTCATCTTAGGATTGTTTTTGCTGCATACCATAAGTTTCAGTGTGTTGTGCTTCCAGTTTATGTGGCTCAAGATACTCTTGATTTCCTTTTCATTTCTTCTGTGACTTATTTTTGGATTAGAAGCATGTTGTTTATGAAAGGTGTAAACAATGGGGCCCAGAGATCCTCAGAGGAGATGTTCAGGCCAGGTTTATTGAAAGGGCCCGGTTTATTGACCTACCTGGGTAATGCAAAGGTGGCATCTTTGTCTTGGAACAGTTAGAGACCCCTTTTATAAGGGGTAATGTGTGTGTGGGGCAATTTCTACAGCTTGCCTGGAAGGGTAGGGTCCTTTGGCAAGAACTTCTGGGGGTGGGGCTAGCCAGATCCTTTGTGTCTTTGACTTAGGAATAGAGGAGATAGAGCAAGAGGGGAAAGGGTATATGTGTGGCCATGTTAGGCCCCCCCAACATTCCTGAATCTTGTTAAAAGGGGTGATGAGAATGATGGTCTGTCCTCTGAAATTGCTTCTGGCTGGACAGAGTCGTATTTTTCCTCAATGGGATGAGTTGGGTGTTGGTAAGGCTGTGTGGGTAGGGTACATTGGGAGAGGGTTTTGGGAGAAGTAGGATTTGGGTGGCAACTATGGCTGACATATTTTTTACCGTCTTGAACAAATGAGGACAGAAATTACATGACACAAGGGACAATGGTTGATAACAGGAGGATTGCAGTGAGGGGGCCCATGAGGGATAAGATCCAGTGTTTCCATGAGCTCTTGAACCAGGGTCTCTCATTTTGAGATTATAGGTGGATAGCTTGTCTCCAGAGATGGATGATGACCTCTGAACCAGGGTCTCTAATTTTGAGATTACAGGTGGATAGCTTGTTCCCAGAGATGGATGATGACCTCTGAACCAGGGTCTCTCATTTTGAGATTACAGGTGGATAGCTTGTTCCCAGAGCTGGATGATGAGCTCTCAGACCAGAGCAGACTTGTTGGTATAGCAATAGCATGCCTCCTGTAAGAAAGTACAAAGGCCCTTTTCCTGTAAGGGCCTTTTCCTCTAAAATGGTTGGGATGGGTAAGGGCAACTATAAAGTAATCAAAGGATGAGCAAGATAACTTTTATCTTCTAGAGAACTGAGAAACTGTGGAATATATAAAGGTGGCTGTATTTTATTTTTTATTTTGATGATGGAGATAGGAGAGAGAAATAGAGGTCTTTAAAATTTAAGAAGACTAGAGGATGTGGCTTTGATATTTATTAGAATTAATTTGTTTACTTGTGTTACTTAAGGCCATCCTTAAGGTGTGACAAAGTTGAGTCCATTTTCAAGTCAGACATGTTGGTCAGTTGAAACCTACTGGAATGTCTGTTTAGGGGTTCCAGGAAGTAAATATAATCTGTTTGAAGGCCATTATACTTTTCCTTCTAGTGTCTTTCTCCTTTGTTGAGAAGACACAGTTCTGGGGTTCTAGCAAAAGATGTCTTGGAGGCTGTTTATTTTAGGGACTCATCATGGTGGTGGGCAGGGCTCCATTCTATAGAATGGCATGGTCTTCTTGCTTGGGTCTTTTTTTTCCTCTTAATTTTTGTATTTAACCATAACTGTGTACATTAATGCATTTGTGGGGTACAATGTGCTGATTTTATATACAATATGGAATGCTTACATCAAACTGGTTAACATAGCCTTCACCTCACTTAATTATTATGTTAAGACATTTATACTCTACTCTTAATAGACTTGACATGTACCCTTGCAATATGCACTATAGGTGAAGTCCTCCCTCCCCCACCCAGCCTACCCCTTCCCTCCCCTAGCCCTCCTCTTCCCTCCTTCCTCCTGGGCTATAGTTGTGTTTTATCTTTTGTATGAAAGTGTGGGTGGTTATATATTGGTTTCATAATAGTACTGAGTACATTGGATACTTTTTCTTCCATTCTTGAGATACTTTACTAAGAAGAATATGTTCCAGCTTCATCCATGTAAACATAAAAGGTAAAGTCTCCATCTTTTCTAAGGCTGCATAATATTCCAGGTATATGTATACCACAGTTTATTAATCCATTCATGGGTTGATGGGCACTTGGGCTGCTTCCATGACTTGGCAATTATGAATTGGGCTGCATAAAAATTCTGGTGCAAATGTCTTTGTTGTAAAATGATTTTTGGTTTTCTGGATATATACATAGTAGAGGAATTGTAGGATTGAATGGCAGGTCTACTTTTAGTTCCCTAAGTGTTCTCCAAACTTCTTTCCAAAAGGAAGGTAGGAGCTTGCATTCTCACCAGCAGTGCAGGTGTATTCCCTTTTCTCCATATCCATACCAACATCTGTAATTTTGGGATTTTGTTATATGGGCTACTTTTACTAGAGTTAGATAATATTTCAAAGTGGTTTTGATTTGCATATCTCTGATGATAAAAGATGATGAGCATTTTTTTTTATGTGTCTGTAGACCATGTGCCTGTCTTTTTCAGAGAAGCTTCTGTTCAAGTCTCTTGCCCACAATAAAATGGAATCACTTATTCTTTTCTTATTAAGTAGTTTGAGTTCTCTGTAGATTCTAGTTATCAAACCTCTGTCAGAAACATAACCTGCAAATATCTTCTCCCATTCTGTGGGCTGTCTGCTTGCTTTACTTACTGTGTTCTTGGCTGTGCGGAAGCTTTATAGTTTGATCAGATCCCAGTAATACATTTTTGGTGTTGCTTCAATTGCCTAGAGGTCATCCTCATAAAATATTCTCCCAGGCCAGTTTCTTCAAGTGTTTTCCCTGAACTCTCTCTAAGTATCTTTATAGTTTCATGTCTTAAATTTAAATATTTTATCTGGTGAGAATCAATTTTTATTAATGGTGAAAAGTGTGGGTCCAGTTTCAGTCTTCTACAAGTTGTCAGCCAATTCACCCAGCACCATTTATTAAATAGGGAATCTTTCCCCTAATTTATGTTTTTGATAGGATTATCAAAGATCAAATGATGGTAAGTGGCGGGGTTCATCTCTTGGTTCGGGCCTTTTGAATAACTATCTCTGGAGAAGTTTTAAAGTTGCAGCCACCACTGAAAAACTTTTTGCTTTTGTGGCTGCTGTCAGTCTCGTTTTCTCTCTTTCTCTATCCTCTATCTCAGTGGTTCTCAACCTTTCTAATGCTGCAACATGTTTTCATTGTTACAAAGGGGTTGCCACCCACAGGTTGAGAACCGCTGTTCTATCTGAAGCCAGTGGTCAGAGGGAAGCTAGTGGACAGAGGGAGACAGGGAAGTTCTATGTGGAGACCAGTGTGAGTGGTGGGGAGCTGTCAGAAAAGCTGAGAAAAGTCCTGAAGGTTGGGGGCGTTGTGGCTGCCAGGTCTGTGAGCTTGCCTTGCCCAGGCCTGGCCGTAGTGCCTGGTGCTTGTGTCAGAGTCAGCCTAGGGAGTGCATATGGCTTGTGGAAGCTGCCAGGTCTATAGCCTTGTGTTTCTGCATTTTATTCCCACAGCCCCACAGTGTTGGGGAGGGCGGTGCATGGCTGGTGAGATTGTGAGCTTGTCTCACCTTGCTGCAGCCCATGTGCCTGTTGTTTGTGTCAGTGGCAGCCTAGGGAGTACATGTGGCTTCCTGTGCCACTGTGGTGGGGTGGAAGCCACAGGGAGCTGTGGGAGCTGGCAGCTCTACAGACTCAGTGGCCTCAGTCTTGTGCTGGCAGTCCCTTCTGGGGTAGGGGTGTGCCGCTGTCTGGTATTGGGGGGGGTATCATAATTCCTGGAATCTACCTGAATGGGGGAGAGTAGAGGGCCTTGAGGCACCATGGGTGGGTTAGGAGGTAGAAGAGTAGTAGGAGCTGGAGAAATATCTGGAGGAGGGAAGATAGGGAGAAAGGCCAGGAAAGATAGAGGGGAGGTGTTGAAGCCACGATTTGTATAGGGAAAGGTAAAGGGGTTTGTTCTGCCTAATTGGGTGTCTTGTTTTAGGAGGGGAGAAGAAGGAGGAAGAAGGGAAAGGATTTGTGTGTTGCTGAGTTAGGTCCTCCCATCAGTTTAATTCCCACATATTTATGAATTCCCCGAGATTCCTCTTGTTATCGATTCCTAGGTTCATGCCATAGTGTTCAGAAAAAGATATGTGTACATGATATGATTTCAGTCCTCCTAAATTTGTTGACTTGTTTCCATGCAAATGTAAATTAGCTCCCTTTAGCCATTCCACAATGTATAATTTCAAAACAACATGTTGTGCATGATTAATATATACAGTTTTCATTTGCTTAAAAAAAAACTGATCAAAGTAAATAAATCATTCTTGTTACACAGTGGCATTTATTTAGGAGCCTCAGGCTCCTGAAAAAGGGTTGTATTTAAAGAACTTGGCACGTATTTGGTATAGGGTAGCTAGGGTAAATTTTAGTATTGAAAGAATTGAAAATTCAGTTTATATAAAGTAGCTTAAGCATTAATAGAATTTTGATATTCTCTTTTTGTAAGGAATAGAATTAGTTGTGAGGCCCATGGCAACATTTCCCAAAGTAGTTTTTACAAAACATTATTAGCACAAGATGTTTTGCATAAAAAAGGTTTCTGGTCTCTGGCCAACACATGTAAATCAATAAGTGTGATTCATCACATAAACAGAAGCAAAAACAAAGACCATATAATCATTTCAATAGATGCTAAAAAATTTTTGACAAAATTGAGCACCCTTTCATGATGAAAATCCTAATGAAGTAGGCAAAGAAGGAACATATCTCAAAATTATAAAAGCTGTATATGACAAACTCACAGCCAACATTATACTGAAAATTTGAAAGCATTTTCTCAAAGAATTGGAACAAGACGAGGATACTTATTGTCAGTACTTCTATTCAACATAGTGCTGGAAGTCCTAGCCAGAGCAATTAGGCAAGAGAAAGAAATAAAGGGTATCCAAATCAGAAGAGAGGAAGTCAAACTCTTGCTTTTTTGCTGACAGTATGATTTTATATCTAGGAAAGCCCAAAGACTTCATCAAGATACTTCTGGACTTTATAAATTCAGCAAAGTCTCAAGTTATAAAATAAATGTACACAAATCAGTAGCATTTCTATACACTAATGGCAGTCAAGCTTATAGTCAAATCAAAACTCACTACCATTCACAATAGCCACTTAGAAAATAAAATGCATAAAAATATACTTAAGGAGGTAAAAGAAAAATCTATGTGAAGAGAACTACAAAACACTGAGGAAAGAAATTGCTGATGACAGACAAATGAAAAAACATATCATGCTTATGGATTGCTAGAATTAACATTGTTAAAATGTCCATACTCAAAGTGATTTGCAGATTCAGTGTAATCCTCACCAAAATACCAAAATCATATATCACAAATTTAGAAAAAATAATTCTACTCTTTGTTTGGAATCATAAAAGAGCCTCAATAGCTAAAACAACAAATTTGGAAGCATCATATTACCAGACTTCAAACTATGCTACAAGGCTATAGTAACCAAAACATCATGGTATCAGCACAAAAACAGAGACATGGACTAATGGAATAGAACAGAGAACCTGGATATAAAACCATCTACATACAGCTAACTGATTTTTAACAAAGCAGAATAACAGTATACACTGGGGAAAAGATGTCCTATTCAATAAATGGTTCTCAGAAAATTGGATAGTCACACGTAGAAGGATGATACAGGACTTAAATCTTTCACTACTCACAAAAATTAATTAAAGATGGATGAAAGACTTAAAGGTAAGGCATGAAACCATAAGCTTATAAAAAAATCTTTCAAAAACTCTTCTAGATATTGTCCTAGGCAAAGAATTTATGAAAAAGACTTCAGGGGCCATCACAGCATCAAAAATAAATAAATAAATGGAACTTGATTGAATTAAAAAGTTTCCACATAGTTAAGGAAATAATTAAGAGAGCAAATAGACAATGTATAGAATGAGAGAAAATATTGGCAAGCTATATATATGATAAAGGGCTAATAACCAGCATCTACAAAGAACCCAAGTAAGTCAGCAAGAAAAAAGAACCCATTAAAAAGTGGGCAAAAGTGGCTCGGCGCCTGTGGCTCAATCGGCTAAGGCGCCAGCCACATACACCTAAGGTGGCAGGTTCAAATCCCCAGCCCGGGCCCGCCAAACAACAATGATGGCTGCAACCAAAAAATGCCCGGGCATTGTGGTAGGCGGCCTGTGGTCCCAGCTGCTTGGGAGGCGGAAGCAGGAGACTCGCTTGAGCCCAGGAGTTGGCGGTTGCTGTGAGCTGTGATGCCATGGCACTCTACCCAGGAGGATAGCTTGAGGCTCCGTCTCAAAAAAAAAAAAAAAAGTGGGCAAAAGACATGAACAAAAGTTTTTCAAAAGAGTATAGACAAATGACCAATCTAAAAAAATATGAAAAAATGCATGATGTCATTAATTATCCAGGAAATGCAAATTAAAACCAGGGCAGCACATGTGGCTCAAAGGAGTAGGATGCTGGCCCCATATGCTGGAGGTGGCGGGTTCAAACCCAGCCCCGGCCAAAAACTGCAAAAAAACAAAAAACCATAATGAGGTATCACCTATCTCAGAATGGCTTTTAGTAAAAAGTCCAAAAACAATAGATGCTACTAGCATGGATGCAGAGAGAAAGGAACACTTTTACACTATTGGGATTACAGATTAGAACAACTTCTATGAAAAATAGTATGGAGATTCCTCAAAGAAGTAAAAGTAGACCTACCATTTGATCCAGCAATTTCACTACTGGGTATTTACCTAAAAGAAAAGAAATAATTTTATCAAAAAGACACCTGCACTGGAATATTTATTGCAACAGAATTCACAATTGCTAAGATGTGGAATTAATGTACCCAAGTGCCCATTAATTCATGAGTGAATTAACAAAATGTGGTATATGCATACTGTGGAATACCACACAGGTATGAACAAAGATGACTTAATGCCTTTTGCAACAATTTTGATGGAACTGGAGACCATTATATGTTACATATATAAAGAATGGAAAAGAAAACACGTGGGACTAACTGATGAGCACACATGTGCACAGAGGGAAGTAAAAGTCAGTGGAAATCAAGCAACGGGGACGGGGAGGAAGGGATGGGTGAAAACCTACCAATCGATATGGTGAACGTTATCTGGGTGATGGGCATACCTGATTCAAGTATTATAGAAGTTATCCATATAACCAAAAGTTTCTGTACCCTCATAATATTTTGAAATTAAAAATATGTGAAAACAAAAAAGGTTTTCTGTTTTTAAGTGAGTTTGCTAAAAGTTATTTATTAGTATATCCTTGGTTTGCAGATTCACACTGTATATTTTCATATATTAAATGCAAAGAAAGTGAGCAAAGGAAGTATTTTAAATTTTGCTTACCCTGTAGTTCCAAAATTTGACTGAAGAATTATGTAGCATCTGTTAATATCCTGAGTAACTAAGATTTCATAGTGTACAATTTGGTAAATATTGGCCCAGAAGAAAGTCAGATGTTCTTTCATTCACTTCTACCTACCTGGAACCTTTCTTTATTCTGGTGTGGATTCCTTCATTGGTAATGAACATATTTAAACTGAAGCCAAGTTTTAATATGCTCTTCTCAAGGTCATCAGTGACTTCTCTGATGCTGAAGCCAGTGGTCACATCTCAATCTTCATTTTGTTTTCCTTGTCAGCGTATGATACCAATGATCTTTCTTTTTCCATGAAACACTTCCTTCATTTGGTTTTCAAAACACATTTTCCTGGTTTTCTTTAAAACATTCCAGCTGCTGCTTCTTAATGTCTTTTGCTGGTTGTTCTGTATCTATCTAACCTCTTAATGTTGGACTATTTCAGGAATCAGTTATTAGTTCTCCCTCCAATCTACATTTACTTTCTTGGTGATGTAACCCAAATTCTGGCTTCAGAATCTGTTTTCTGACTTCAAAATCATATGTTCAACCTGTACCTCTCCCCTCAAATCCAGAGTTGGCTAACCAACTGCTTAATTGGTATTTTGATTTGGATTTTAATAGGTCAAAAATTAACTCTGATTCCCGAGGAAAATGTTCGTGGGAGTTGTGCCTTTCTTAGTTACTACAACTCCATCCTCTTCATCCTTCAATTGCTCAGATCAAAAACCTTAGGGGTCATTCTTGACTTCTTTGAACTCTTATATCCCTGAACCAGTTTGGTGGTAGATCTGATTTGTTTTGCTTTCCAGAAATATCCAGAACCTGTCCACTCTCTGTCTCCTCCACTCTGTCACAATGCAATAAGCACCTTCATCTCTTTTTTGAATTGCTATAATATACTCTATATTTTTTTTAATTTTATTGAATGGTAACTATGTACATTAATGCCCTTCTGGGGTACAGTGTGGGGTTTTCACATGCAATCTGAAATACTTCCATCAAACTGATCAACACAGCCTTCATGTCATTTTCTCAGTTATAGTTTT
>CAUYQV010099441.1:0-22434 GCA_963574575.1 Galagoides demidoff | reverse complement strand
AGCAACCTCCAACTCCTGGGCTCAAGCGAGTCTCCTGCCTCCGCCTCCTAAGTAGCTGGGACCACAGGTGCCCGCCACAATGCTGGGCCATTTTTTGGTTGCAGCCATCATTGTTGTTTAGCGGGCCCGGGCTGGGGATTCGAACCCGCCACCTTAGGTGTACGTGGCTGGCGCCTTAGCCGATTGAGCCATAGGCGCTGAGCTGAAGCTTAAATTCTTAAGTGAATTTAAGACTGTCAAGCCTTAATTACATCTGTTTCCATAACTTTTATTTTTATTTATTCATTTTTTTGAGGCAGAGTTTCATTCTGTCACCCTGGGTAGAGTGCTATGGTTTCAGAGCTCACAGCAACCTCAACTCTTGGGCTTAGGCAATCTCTTTGCTTGGGCCTCCCAAGTAGTTGGGACTACAGATGCTCACTACAATGCCCAGCTTGTTTTTCTATTTTTAGTAGAGACAGGGTCTCAATTTTACTCAAGGTGGACTTGAGGTCCCGAGCTCAGGAGATCTGCCTGCTTTGGCCTCCCAGAGTGCTGGGACTACAGGCATGAGTTGCCATGCCCAGACTGTTTCCATAACTTTTAAATTGATGTGATATCAGAAGACCAAATCCTTCTGTGCTTATACATTTAATAAAGTCAAAATAAAAATAACTGTAGAATGGGAGTTTTTTTTATAATGGTGAATGAAAATTTTTATAGTTTTTGATAAAAATATGTTAGCACTGACGTCATTTTAGTGATTATTAGCAGTAATAAAAAGTTAAAAGATGGGTAGGTGGTGTTACTATGTGCATGTATGTTCTTTTGATTTGTGAATTTCTGGGAAGATGAAATGAGGTAAAACTGTATTTCTCCATTAAATGGTTTTTCTTTCCAAGGGGTTGAAATGTTAATTTGTGTAGCCATTGGTTTAAAATTAAAGATCATGTCAAATCTTGTTCTTTTTTGCAAAAGTGATGCAAACAATGATGTTTTAAATGACCTGAATTTTTTCCCTAAGATTCCTTAAGGTTGTATTTCTGTGGAATTATGGTAAATGGTGGCTGGGTCCCAGTTTAGTCTGTTCAATGAATTTAATTCCTAAAGTAGCTAAGTTACTCTCTGTGTATACTGTGAAAAATGATACAATGTACTGTTGCAACACTATTAATTTAATAAACTATAATTGTAGCATAACTTTATAAAGATTCAATTTTGAATAATTTAAAACTTTTGGGGAAAATTGATCGAATTTTGTAAGATAAGACAGATCCTTTTTTTTTCTTTTTTGAGACAGAGCCTGAAGCTGTCCCCCTGGGTAGAGTGCTGTGGCATCACAGCTCACAGCAACCTCTAACTCCTGGGCTCAAGTGAATCTCCTGCCTCAGTGTCCCTAGTAGCTGGGACCACAGGTGCCCGCCACAACGTCCAGCTATTTTTTTGGTTGCAGCTGTCGTTGTTTGGCGGGCCCGGGCTGGATTCGAACCTGCCATCTTAGATGTATGTGGCTGGCGCCTTAGCCACTTGAGCCACAGGCACCGAGCCTGTCAGTCTTCTTGACTATAAGCAATGGAAATGGACTTTAGGTAATTTATGCCAAGGGGTATGTTGGAAGGCTCAAGCAGACAAGTTTTGGGAAATGGAATGGGATCAAGGGAAGCGGTATCAAGGAACAGAGTCAAAGTTAGGGCACAGGAACACTTTGACTACTTGATGATAATGTCTCTGTTGTTGCTATAATGTTTCAAGCAAGAGAATACTTGAATACTTGCTCAAGGTGGACTTTGTCACTCATTCAAGTTAAAAGTCTTGGGACAGGAACTTCTGATTATCTGGCTTAGATCCTATGCTTATTTCCAGCCTGCTAGAGATAGGGAGAGAGAAAATCTAGGCCTTTGGTTTCCATTGTGAAAATGAAATTATCTGTATCTGAAACTGAACTCATGTTGTCTAGCAACATTTCTTATAAGCAACAAACAAAATGGTATAGTTGCTCTTTCCTTTTTAAATGCCCATGGTCCAGTCAGTGTACCCAGTTTCGTAAGCTGGAAGCTTGGAGGTTAGCTTACCTTGACGTCTCCCATTCCCCGTGCCTTGTGTCCGGTGAGTAGCATGCTGAGTTACTATCAGTTGTCCGGTGAGTAGCATGCTGAGTTATTATCAGTCTGTCTATAGATGTCTTCAGTTTAGCCAGTTACCTTTAAATTATTGTTACCATCATCTTCCCATCCACTGTGATTTCCCACTTGGTCTGTTACAGGGGAGGGGCCTCATCTACATAATTTCTCATCTACAAATTAGCCTCTACCCCATTGAGGTATATATTTTGTGGGGGTTGAACTTTTAAAAATGGGCATGAGCTGATGTCATTAGTTTGCTTCAATGAGCTGATGTCATTAGTTTGCTCTCATTGGTGTCTATCCACCTACCTCCTGCCCTCAGTCCAGCCCCTCTTTTGTGCTGTGTGGGGTGGGGCTCCATGACTGCACCTCCCAGCCTCCCTTGCCAACTCGGTCCTGTTTGGTCTTGGCACTAGGAGCACTTGCAGGAATTTGGAAGGTGGGAGAAGGGACTTCCCTTGTTTCTAGTTTCTGTACGGACACCTCCAGCAGTTGAGGACACACTGTCTCTCATTGTCTATCTCCTCACAGAGCTGGTTTTTCTACTCCATCTCAGCGGTACCAGCTTCTGGGTGGGGCATCCTAGAACGAGTGTCACTTGTCTCACCTCTCGCCCTGCCACACTGTGTCCCTATAGCAGTTCAGACACCCTACATTTGGTGACTCCTTTTTTTTTTTTTTTAAAAGAGAATATAAAAACATGGAACGTTTCACAAATTTGTGTGTTATCCTTGCACAGGGGCCATGCTAATCTTCTCTGTATCGTTCCAATTTTAGTATATGTGTTGCTGAAGCAAGCGTTGTTTGGTGCCTCTTTATAGGGATTCACACTTGAGCTGTGGGGCGCCTCTCCTTAGAGGTCCAGGTACCTACCAGCCATGTGGTGTCAGCTCCTTGGAGTTTGGAGCCCTCAACTCCTCCACCACTCATGTAGGGTCCTGCAGTGCTCTTCCTCCCAGAGTGTGGCTTCTGGTCCCTTCCCTTTTGTTCCCCAGTCCTGCAGGGGGTGGTGCTTCCTGAGGCTATTAATCTGTGTTACTTCAGCTTCTTCTTTTACCTTTTCAGCTTTACAGTAACTTGTAGTAAGTTTTCTATTTTAAATCATGTGTGTTTGAATTATCCATCATGGGTTGTCTCATACAAGTACTTTTCTATTTTCTAGGACAGTGAAAAATAGTTTTCCCAATTCTTATGTTCCTGACTACTTCTCTAGTTTCATGTGGTACCATTTCCTTGCTTACTCTTTATGTTTCAGTATTCTGATACTTTTTTTTTTTTGCCAGAAAATTGCCGCATTCTGTCTTGTCTGAAGGATGCTGCATCTATTAGTCTATGTATACTGCCCCAGCCCCCAGTGTCCCTTTCCCTGCTATGCTACAACTATTTGTTTGGTTAACTCCTGCAAATCAGGGGCAGTGTCACATAGAGACTGTAGAAATAAACTATTGTCTAGGCTTTAATATCAGTTATACTTCTGCATAGAGATGATAATTCTTAATATTTCAGTATTGGCACTATTGTCTATCTTTATTTACTGTGTGCACACAGCTTTATCCACCCCATTGCCCCTATAATTATATTATGCATTCTGATTTTTAACTTGCTTTTCTTCATTTAATGTATTGTAAAGCCCTTTCCATTTTTCCCCTCCCCCATGCATGGAAATAAATCTTTCCATATTAATGAATATTTTTATTGTCATTTAAAAATGGGCCAGGCATGGTAGCTAACACATGTAATCCTAGCAGTTTGGGAGCCCTAGGCCAGATAATTGCTTGTGGCCAGGTGTTTGAGACCAGCATGGGCAAGAAGACATCATCTCTATAAAATATAGAAAAATTAGCTGGATGGGATGGTATGTTTCCCAGCATAGGGAAACATAGTAGCATAGTCCCAGCTACAGGCTATGTAGGAGGATCACTTGAACCCAGGAGTTTAAGGTTACAGTGAGATATGATGATGCCACTGCACTCTAGCCCAGGGGACAGAATGAGACCCTGTTTAAAAAATACAACAAAACAAACAAAAAAAGAAAACCTTGCTTAGTATGCTTTTTTACATGGATGTGCAGTGTTTATCTGCTGAATGATGGACATTTCACTTTTTACCTTTTCAGTTTTATAAAATACTATGCCGAATTTTCTTGTATGTATAGCCTTGCTTAACAAGTATTTGTTGAGTGCTGTCTATATATATTCAGGTAGATATGATTTCTGTCTTCATAGAGTATGAGATAAATTCTTAAAAGTGTAATTGATGGTCAGACTTGGTCTGAATTGGTGATAAGTTTAAATTATAAGATATTTAAAAAACATTTTGCTCTCAGACTACTGTAGAAATGTGAATTAGGACTCTGAGCTGCTATTAGTTAGCAAAATCTGTCAGTTTCCTCTTCCTAAATTATGTACGTCCTAACTTTTATAACTTATATTTAGTGGTTTTACTTGATTTTATACCTCACATTTCAATGACTACCCTGTGAGATTGTTCTAGTCAGGCTAGGAAACTTACATTTACTGTAGTTTATAAATTAGGCTTTTCTGTAGCTTTAGTATACATTAATATAAAAAGGGAACCATTATTTTCTAATTCAGTGAAGCTTCTACTGAATTAATTTAATTTTTAAATGAGAATGGCTATAATACAAATAATAATTCTGAATGTTAAGTTTGTACTTGAGATAATTTTCTAATTAATAAGAAATTATATTGCTCTAGTGACTCAAATGTACTGCAAGTAGAAAGTTATATGCTAAGTCGTTATCTGGCAGTATGTGAGATACTTGGCTCTTTTGAAAAGAATTTGGAACCTTTCAGAGACTGGTGTGGTGTAGGAATATTTCTATTTTTCTTACCCTCCTTTCCTAACATGAAATTGCTCATTACTTTTTGTATCACATAACAAGAGAACATGATTGGGACTGAGAAGGATTCAGCCCAAAACTTATGGCCCAGAAACTTGTGTTCCAAAGCTTGAAAGTGAGGAGGAATCCCTAAATAACAGCTGCTGAATGATCCCTCTGGTGTCTCTGCAGATGCAAGTTGAATTTCTCGTGAGCAGGCCTTCATAGTAAATTTTGTCCTCTAAATCTTTTTCTTCCCTTGCCTTTTAGTTCTTCTTATACATGTGGATACATAAGACAGTATTTTCTTTTAATTGATATTCTACTTGATTTTAAAAAGAAAGGTCTGGTAAGATATGCATGTGTCTATATCAAATAAGTGTATCATTACCCTGGGATTTAATATCTATTCTCTTTGAACATTAAATTTAATTCTAAATTTGTGGACAGCTAGTGAAAAGGGAAATATTTCTGTGACCATCATCATCATCATGATCATCATTTTCATGATTAGAAGAGGCAAACCATTTTTTTTCTGAATTCTAAAATTTGTTAGCGTAAGTCAGCTTTTTTCAAATTTGAATGTAGGACACTGTTCTGTCAAATATTAACAAATATTGGGGTATAAAAAATATAAATAAGTTGGGAAACATAGTAAATAAACAGACTTATATATATATATTTCCTCATGACTTTAAATATCCTGAATGCCCTTACTCTCGAGAAAGAAAGACACATTTATCTAACTTACTTTATCTTGAAATACCCCGTTTGGTGAACATCAGACTTTGAAACATGTTTCCCTGAGTCCGTAGACATTATGGACTGCATATCTTCCAAATGTTTTTGCAGATGATGTTATAATCCCCTCCTCTTGGGGGGCCCTTTTTTAGACAGGTCTGGCTCTGTTGCCTAGGCAGAGTGTGTTGGCATCTTTGGAGCTCACACTCCAACCTCGAACTCCCAGGCTGAAGTGATCCTGCCTCAGCCTCCTGAGTAGCTGAGACTACAGGTACCTACCATAATGCCTGGCTAGTTTTTTCTATTTGTAATAAAGGTGGGGTCTAACTCTTGTTCAGCCTGATCTTGAACTCCTGAGCTTAAGGGATTCTCCCACCTTGGCTTCTCAGAGTGTTAGTATTATGGCCACTCAGCCTACTTGTCTTCTCTTTGTAATTGCTGTTTTAAATTGATATTTTCAGGATACATGTGATAATTTAATACATTCACATCATTTATAAAGATGAAATCAGTGTACTGGGAATATCTACCACCTTAAATATTTATCTTTATGCCAGAAACATTTGAATTGTTTATAACATTTTGCAGTGTACAGTGGATTGTTATAAACCTATAGTCACTCTACGGATCGAGTCTTATTTCCTTTATCAGTGTGTTTGCACCCATTAATCAACTTCTGTGCTCCTCATGCCAGCCGCCTACTCCTTTCTCTCCTGGCTTCTGATGCTGTGCTCTTTGTCATCATGAGATCCACTTTTTAGCTCCCTCCTATGAGTGAGAACAGTGAGTTTTGCCTTTTTGTGCCTGGCTTAGTTCATGTAACATAATGGCTATCAGTTCCATCAGTTGTTGCAAGTGACAGGATTCTTTTGGTAGCTGAATAATACTCTATAATGTATATATGCCACACTTTTACAATCCGTTCATTCATTGCTGGTTACTTAGGCTGAGTCTGTATTTTGGCTATTGTAGATAGTGCTGGAAATAAACATTCTAGTACAGATATGTATTTGGTATATTTGATTTCTTTTCTTTTGGATATATGCCCAGTAGTGGAACTCCTGGATCATATGGCAGTTCTATTTCAGTTTTTTAAGGAACCTCCATACTCTTCTCTATAGTGTCTATACTAATGTGCATTCCTGCCAACGCTGTGCACAGGTTTCCCCTTCTCTGTAACCTCACTAGCATCTGTTATTCCTTGTCTTTTTGGTAAAAACCATTTAACTGGGGTAAGATGATTTCTCCTTGTGGTTCTAATTTCATGTCTTCAGTGATGTTGAGCGTTTTTTCATATGCCTATTGGCCATTTGTATAGCTTCTTTTGAGAAATGATCAAGATCTTTTGCCCATTTTAAATAGGATTTTTTTTTTTTTTTTGGCTATTGAGTTGTTTAATCTTATATAGTCTGGTTATGAATCTTTGCAGATGGATAGTTTGCATATACTTTCATTCTGTGGGTTGTCTCTTGTCGTTTCCTTTGTGCAGAAGCTGTTAACCTTGATGTGATCCCATTTGTTGTTCTTTGCTTTGGTTGCCTGTGCTTTTGAGAACTTACCCAAAAAATTTTTCCTGGACCAATATCTTCAAGCATTTCCCCAGTTTTCTTCTATTGGTTTCATAGTTTCAGGTTCTAGATGTAAATCATTAATTAATTTTCATTTGTTTTATGTATGGTGAGAGATGGGGTCTAGTTTTATTCTTTTACATATAGATATCCAGTTTTCTTAGCACCATTTATTGAAGAGACCATCCTTTCCTCATTGTATGTACTTGGTGCCTTGTCTGTTTTGTTGGTCTGTGTGTCTGTTTTTATACCAGTCCCATGCTGATTTGGTTAATGTAGCTTTGTAGTGAAATTTTAAAGTAAGGCAGTGTGATAACTCCAGCTTTGTTCTTTTTGCTCAGGATTGCTTTGGCTATTTGAGGTCTTTTGTGGTTCCATATACATTTTAGGATTTTTCTTTTCTATTTCTGTGAAGAATGTCATTGGTATTTTGATAAGGAGTGCACTCATAATTGCTTTTTATTTGACCTTTTCTTATGTTGATTTTAATTACTTTTGAGATACAATCCAGGGCAAGGTTTACTTCTTCCAAGAAGCTTAGCTTCTATGTCCCAGGAATTGCTGATTTTGTAAAGCATGCGCAAGTAGGCCTCAGTCTTCCGGTTGACTGTGAGCTGCTTGCTGCTCTGGTATTTGGTCTAGGAGTGTCTCAGATGTACAGTCAGTCCAGACTGAGGCTAATTTTATTTTTCCTAATGAAACCTAAGTCTCCATACTTCACATCTATCAAGGCTACCGTTATTTCAATATGTAGCAAGGTCCTGAGTGCTCCATTCTCTCCCTAGGGGCCTACTGGAAGTAATGAGTGTGGCAATAGGAAGTTACAGCTGCTGCACAGTATAGTCCTATCATGTAAGGCCCGTGGTATTCCTTGCTGGTCTGTTGTTGTTGCCATCCTTCTTTTACTTTAATCAGCTCTGTTTTTCCCCACTTATCTTAAACATGCATCCTTTACTCTTTTTTTTTTTTTTTTTTTTTTTTGAGATGGAGCCTCAAGCTATCCCCCTGGGTAGAGTGCCATGGCATCACAGCTCATAGCAACCTCCAACTCCTGGGCTCAAGCAAGTCTCCTGCCTCAGTCTCCCAAGTAGCTGGGACCACAGGTGCCCCCCACAACGCCCGGCCATTTTTTGGTTGCAGCCATCATTGTTGTTTGGCGGGCCCGGGCTGGGGATTCGAACCCGCCACCTTGGGTGGTGTATGTGGCTGGCGCCTTAGCCGCTTGAGCCACAGGCGCCGAGTTGCATCCTTTACTCTTAAGAGCATTTGTGTATGGTAAGCCAGTTATCCTGTATTGTACCAGCTTCCATAGATTCTGCTAGCGTGCGTCTCTTCATTTGATGTTTCTGCTATGCTCTCATCTTAGCTTGATTCAGCTCTGTCTTTCAGTGGTTGCTGCTCTTTGCTGACCTACCTTCTATACCTTGTCTGTAGGAGACTGGATGGTTCAACAGGTGCTGGTTTCTGTTGTCAGTGTACAGCCACAGTATTATTCTTCCACTTTTTGATTTAATACCAAATAAAACTGCCTAATAAATATGATTGTTTCTTTCAGGACGTTTAACCTTCCATTTCTCATTTTTGATAATTTTGATACCTGAGTTTAATCTCCATTTTCACCCCAATTCTTTTCCTTACCCGTTTTGTAGTGTAGCCTTCCAATCTGTAATTTCCTCAGCTTGAATCCATCTGGCCTTTATTATTTTTTTTATTTATTTTTTACATATACATGTGTTTATTAGGTTTCCACTTTTTGCCTTCACAAAATTAAAAAGGCTTAAAATTTAATAACAATAACAATGTTTAAGACAAGGAGTAGAAACAAAAACCTTATAAAGAACGAACGAAGATAAATATATTCAGAAAAGAATCAGACGAAACTTCTTTTTTTTTTTTTATATGTGGTATGAAGTAGAGTTCTGTTCTTGATGATCTGCGGATGGGGAATCAATAATGGTTTTGCAAAATGACAGAATGTGAAGTGTGTAAGTTTCCCTCCCCATATATTGACTGGGTTTAAGAAGATAAGGGCTAATAAAAATTCTTAAGGCTGTGTTTAAAAGTGTTTTAGTTTTTAGTCATGATTGAGAACAAAAATTATATCTGAGAGTTTGGTATCTAGGTATGTCATGATACTGATTCACAGATAGGGATTAGCCTTTTTACTAATGGGTGTGGTAGAAAGAGCGTTAGATAGTTGAGATCTGGCCATTTGCAAATTAGTTACTTTTTCTCTGTTCTTTCTACTTCAGAGTGGAGAGAATAATACCTAATATATAGTTGGTGAGCCAATAAAATGCCATTATATACGTGTGTGCGTTATACACTTTGAAAGGCTTTAATGTTTAAGATCTAACAATTTGGAGAACAATTCTCCCAAAGTTGCTCCTGCACTTCACATTATCTTCATAAAAGCTTAAATCTCCTGATGCTCTGTGTTTTCTATAGGAAATGAAACAAAATCATAAACTTGTTATTTGTGGTACTTTAATCTGGATGATAGAAAGATAGATTCTAGTGAATATTACTCAACAAAAATGTCTTAAATCTAAGGAAACTAGCTTAACTGTTACTTTTTATGACCCTGTTTTTTACATTACTGTTAATATACCTTTATAATGTTTTATCTACAGTTACATGATGTTGATTGATGGCACAAATGAAGTTTTTATGATTGATAGAGACAATTCAGTGTTTCATGTTTCAAATCTGGAATTTCCATTTCGTAAAGATCTCCGGATGCATTTATCAAATACACTCCTAGATGGGGTAAGTCCTATATATTTGTTTTGTTTTTTAAATTAAATAGTCTCATTTTTTCCTGTAAGTTAATGTATTTTTTAAATTAATCAACACATTTAGAATTGAATCTAACTTTTAATAGGATGTTAAATTTCATTTATTTCTTACTTGCACTTAGAGTGAATTAAGATGCTTTTAAAGAAGGATCTGCCAACTTAATTTTTGGACATAAACAGGATTTAGAGATGTTTTCTTTAGTGGGTAAAGTTGTTGAAAATTTAGGAAACAAGTTAAATGAGTTCCACATTGATCATTGTTGCTGATTATGAGAAAAAGTGAACAAAGTTAAATTTTAATTTGTTTTGCTTTCTTTATGATTAAAAAATAATTCTTGGTGGAGAAGATGAATTTTACTGTATCCCTTTACTTTTCAGTTGTATTTTAATTATGTGATACTACACATTGTGTTTTCCCTTGGCTCCTTAGCTTTAAGTTCTTTCTTAAAGAGAATTATGCCTTTGAGGGTAACTACCATTACTTTTACATTTGAATTTCTAGAAGTTGATAAATTTTTTCCATTCTAGAAAATCTGTATTTAGTAATCTTAAAGTTAACTTGATTAAAAATATTTTAACTTTCTCCCATGCTAATAGCTTCCCCTATTCTAAATATACTGGTTCATTTAAATAAAAATTAAAATAATGTAGAATATTACAGAAAAGTTGGCAAAAACTATTTAAACTCGAATGTTGGGGTAATTTCTATTGCTATTTTGATGACCATCATTTCAGACTTTTCTTTTCTTTTGAGACAGAGTCTCAAGCTGTCATCCTCAGTAGAATGCCCTGGCGTCACAGCTCATAGCAACCTCAAACTCTTGGGCTTAAGTGATTCTCTTGCCTTAGCCTCCCAAATAGCTGAGACTACAGGCACCCGCCACAGTGCCCGGGTATTTTTTGTTGTTGTTGTTGCAGTTGTCATTGTTTTAGCAAGCCTGGGCTGGGTTCAAACCCGCCATTCTCGGTGTATGTGGCCAGTGCCCTACCCACTGAGCTACAGGCTCCACCAATTTCAGATTTTTCTTGGTGCTAGGGTGCTCCATCTGACATCTCTGTTCTTGAGGGATGTAACACATTTATATTATAAATAGCAACTTGGAGCATAGATTCTTTAATGAGGTTATGTGAGAATCTTTAGGGACGTTAGATGCCCATTTCAGTCCCAGAAAGATGCTGAATAGTCATGGTACCTCTGTCCTGGTTGAAAATAAGTGCTGTGGTCATAGATGAATAATGACCTAATTTTTCATGAAGAGAATCAAATATTATATGTGTTTTGTAACTTGTCATTTTTACACTTAATTCATTTTGGACATCTTTTTCACATAAATGTCTGAATGACATATATGATCACCGTAATTTGGGATTTCCAAACTATCTTGATTGTGAAAATTGAAGGGTTAAAAAATTGCTTGTTAAAAAAATATGACCTCTCCAAACTGCCCATCCTAGACCTCACAACTTGGAATCTCTCAGAGGCCTTAGTGTCTGTACAGGTTACCAAGTGATTTTCATCAGGCATGTTTGATAATTAGTTTTGTGATATATTTGATCACAATCAGTATGTGTATAGTTGACAACATGTTTTGTGTATCTGGGGTTCCATCATTTCCCTTCATTCTGAAGAACTGCTTTTAGGATTTCTTTTTTTTTTGGCAGTTTTTGGCCAGGGCTGGGTTTGAACCTGCCACCTCCGGCATATAGGGCTGGCACCCTGCTCCTTTGAGCCACAGGCACTGCCCTCTTTTTTTTTTTATTTTAAATTATTTAATTTTTTGAGATATTCACATATTGTGAAAGTCACCATTTTAAGGTGTTTCATTCAGTGTTCTTTGTTCTTTAGTATGGACTAAATGTTTTTGGTAGACATTCTGAATTTTATATTTCTAGTCAATTATCATTCCTATAACTATATAATAAAGTAGTTTTATTAAAGATGATATGTACATATATGTGCATGTATGTATCTCTCAATATCTGTCTCTGCTCTATCCATTACATTAGCTGATATGACTGGCAACCCTGAAGTCCCATAGGCTGTAAACATCACAGACATCTGTGGCAGCTCTACTAGTTGATCCATAGGAACAGCAGAAACACTGTAGTTTTTGTTGCCTTTCTTTTTATTTAAGGTATAGCTTTTTAAAACATATGATTAATGAAATAAAGGGAAGAAAGACTCTTAAGTGGCAGCATTTGTCTGTATAGTGTAGTTGGTAGTAGAACTAGTATTAGTTGAGTGCCTGTCACGTAAAAGTTGCTATGCCAAGAGGAAGACAGACGTTGCTTAGAGGTTTGGGAGGAGGCCTTATAAGTGGAGCCATTTTATGTAATGAGGTAGGGTGGAGAACGGTGTGGGTAAGGAGAGACAGTCAAACAATATTTCAATAGAAGTATTTAAAGTAAGTCTTGTGGTAGTTTAGAGGAGAAATAAATCACATACAGGCAGTCAGGAACTGAAGTTGTTTTATGTAGCAATTGGCATTAGAAATGGAAAGATTTCTTCTATAGAAAGAGATTTTTGTTGGACATGGGCTGAGGGCATTGCAGGTGGGAAATAATGCTTAAGAATTAGATGTTTGATCATCTGCAGATTTAACTTAGCAATACTATTTATTTTCACTCCAAACTTGGATAACTGAGAGCAGCATAATAGATTCTTGTGAGGTTTTAAAATAGCAATATGATTCATGATGTCGATTTACTTAGGGTGGAATTATAGTTGCCATATCTATTTTTTCAGTTAGTTAATTAAAACAGTCCTCGGTAGTTTCCTGTTTCTTCTACATTTTCATTTGCAAATTGTTTTTGTAAAATTCCAAATCCAAGAATAACTCAAACCACCTAATTGTCTGTCAGATGTGAGCATTGAAGCTTCTATTTTGCTCTGCTAAATTATGTTCCTTGATTTACAAAATGTGGAAAATAGGAGTTTAGAAATACGGCATTAATTCACTTGCAACACTTCAGTGAAATTTAATCAATATATATGGAGACTAAGTGAAGGATATAGCAGTTAATCATTAACATTAATAGCAAGAATCATAGAAAAATTGTGTCTTGTTAAGTATTAATTTTTTATAAAAGAATATACATGCTCATTGTTGAAATTTTAGAAAGTCTGTAAATTGTAGGGCAGAGAAACTTGAATAATCAAGAGGAGATTACATTTTAACATTTTGATGTATTTCTGTTTAGTTATTTCTTTTTGCTTATATTTATATAACTTGTATAATCAATATGCATATAGTTGACAATATGTGTTGTGTATCCGGGGTTCCATGATTTCCCTTCATTCTGAAGAACTGCTTTTAGGGTTTCTTTCTTTTTTTTAAAAATTACTTAATTTTTTTGAGATGTAAGTCACATATTGTGAAATTCACCATTGTAAGTTGTTTCATTAAGTGTTCTTTAGTATATTCACAAGGCTATGCAACCATTGCTTCTGTTTAATTCCAGAACATTTCATCTAGATGGACAATGGTAATTAAAACCCAATGGGCCTTATATAAAAGACTTTAAGGAATGGGTTACAGAGATCAGTCTTGAAGGTCCATAAGAGATTACTTTCTCTCATTAAAACCCTTCAGTCATTCTCCATTGCCCAAAGCATAAGGGCCAAACTAACATAATATTCTATAGATCTAGAGTACATCTCTGTATTCAGTCTCATCTTTTATTATGATCCTTAACCATAAATTCTACCTTTATTGAACTTGGGAATTCTACTATTATTGAACTTGATGGGTTTACCCCAACCCATCTTTTTTTATGACTTTGTTCCAGGCGTCCTCAAACTACAGCTGGTAGGTCACATGCAGCTGGCCTAGGACATTTATCCGGCCCGCCGGGTATTTTTGCCACTGCTGCCTGTCCTGCTTAGCAGCCAACTCTTCCTGGGGCCCGCAGTCCGGCCCTCCAACGGTCTGAGGGACAGTGAACTGGCCCCCTGTTTAAAAAGTTTGAGGACCACTGGACACAGTTTAGGCCATCCACCATCCTGCTGGCATCTTTCAGAGTTGAGCTAATGGTCATGTACCTTATTATCAAACTTTCTCTTATTATTCAAGTAGAAATAACCACTCTTTCTACTTAGACGTATACCAGCATATCCCAGATTGGCTCGGATAGTACAGGTATACACCTGTTGTTTTCGTGCAATTATAATAGCAGTCTTCTTTTTCAGTATCTTGATTTGGATGGTAGGCTAAGGAGTTATTCTGTTTAAGTAGGCATCTGTCATTAAAACTACAACTCTTCATTGAACTTAACTACTTAAATATTCTCATTTCTTTCTGAGACTCTTAAGTGTCTTAAAGGCAGGAACTGTGTGTTTATTTCTCTAGCACTTAGAACTGTGTCTAATTCCTAGTTTGGGCTCAGGAAATACGGGATGGGCAGGCAGAAGGTTTGGTGACTAGGGACATGCAATATGGAAAAGTACAGAGGGCAGGAAGTTAAACTTGCAGAGTATTTTTTTGGTAGGGGCAATAAGGAAGGATTCAGCATAGCAACATTTGATCCAAAAGATGATGGAGCAATTTCTGATAAGTTCTTGTGGGTTGTAGAGCTGATGCGTGTTAGTGTAGTTTCTTTCAGGATTCTTGTGCTTGGGGTTTATTTGTTTTAAAAATTATTTTTTTTACCTGTAAATTAATAATTTTCGTCAAAAGTAGAAAAAAATTTTCACCACTCTTTCTATCCTTCCCCTTTTTAAGATCTAATTACTAATGCTCTTTTCACTTTAGAAAAATCTTTTTTCTTTCATATTTCATTTTGGGTAGTTTCTTTTACTTCATCTTCAAGTTTGGTAATCTTTTTTCTGCTCTGCCTCAACTGCTATTAATCCCAACAACAATATTTTCTCCTTTTTTTTAAAAATTAAAAAAATTTTTTTTGAGACAGAGCTTCAAGCTGTCACCCTGGATAGAGTGTCGTGGCGTCACGGCTCACAGCAACCTCTAGCTCTTGGACTTAAGCAATTCTGCCTATGCCTCCCAAGTAGCTGGGACTACAGGCGCCTGCCACAATGTCTGGCTATTTTTTGGTTGCAGCTGTCATTGTTGTTTGGTGGGCTGGGCTGGATTCCAACCCGCCAGCTCATGTGTGTGTGTGGCTGGCACCTTAGCCACTTGAGCCACAGGTGCCGAGCCATATTTTCTCCTTTTAGATATTGCAGTTTTCATTTTTGGGATTCATTCTATTTCTTTTTCATATCTTCTATGTCTCTGCTTAGCTTTCGGATGTTTTTTGCTGCATATGAATACATAGTAAGCTGCTTTTAATAGCTCTGTCAGTTTTGGGCCTGTTTCAATTGATTTCTTTTTTTTTTTCATAAGTTACAATTCTACGCCTGGTAGTTTTGACTGGGTATTAGACTTTTTAAATTTTACCTTGTTTTCAGGGCTGATTATTTTTGTATTTCTGTAAATGTTCTTTAGCCTTGTCCTGCAATAAAGTTAATTTGCTTGGAACTAATTTGTGTCTTTTGGGTCTTACTTTTAAGATTTATTAGGTGGATTAGTATAATATCTCTAGTTTAGGGAAAATTCTTCCCAATTCTGAGATAAAAGTCTTCTCGTTATTCACTAAATTATGAATTCAGAGATTTTCCAGTCTGGCTGGTGGGAATAGGCATTATTTCCATTCCTGTACTGAATAGCAGGTACTGTTCCCCCTGAGACCCTTGTTTGGGTTATTCTTAGCTTGACCTTGGGTAGTCTCCTTACATGTCTATGTTGGTACTCTGCTGAATATTCAAGGGGTCCTTCTGCAGATCTTTGGAGTTCTTTGTCAGGGAGCAGCTCACTCTTTGATACCCTATCCTGAGAATTCTAAATGCCTGCGTCTGTTTCCTTTTCTCAACTTAAAGAGACCACTAGGCTCCACCTCTGATCCCGTTGCTCTTGCCAAAGCCTGGAAACTCCTCAGGCCAACACATGGGACAATTGTAGGGCTCACCTAGTTTGTTTACTGCCCCTTGTAGCTGAATATTCAGTGTCTGAAAAAATCATTGCTTCACGTATTTTGTCTATATCTTTGGTTATTTCAGGCAGGAGAGTAAATCCACTGCCTGTTATACCATTTTGGTCAGAAATGGAAATTTGTTTTCACTTGCTAACTACTTTTTAATTTAAAATTTTTATTGTGATTAAAAGCATATAACATAAAAATTATCACCATTTTTAAGTGTACAGTTCAGTAATGTTAAGTATATTTACATTATTAATCAATGGATCTCCACAGCCTTTCCCCTGCCCTCTGCAGCCAACATTCTACTTTCTGTTTTTGTGTCTTTAACAATTTTAGATGCCTCATTTAAGTGAGTTTACATAGCATTTGTCTTTCTGTGAGTTGCATATTTTACTTAGCATAGTGTCCTCAAGGTTCGACCATGTTGTTTCAAGGTTGAAAAATACTACCTTGTGTGTGTGTACCCTATTTATGCATTGATGGACGTTTAATTGCTTTTACTTCTTGGCTATTGTGAATAATGCTGCAGTGAATGAGTATGCGAATTATCTCTTTGAGACTATGCTTTTAGTCCTTTTAGACATAATACTCTGAAGTGGCATTGCTGGATCATATGCTGGTTCGTTTTGAGTTTTTTTTTAAAGACAGTTGCACTCTGTTAACCCAGGCTAGAGAACGATGACATCAGCCTAGCTCACAGCAGCCTCAAACTCTTGGGCTGGAATGGTTCTCTCACCTCAACCTCCTGAGTAACTGGGACTGCAGATGCTCACTACAATGTCTATTTTTAATAAATTTCTGTTTTTAGTAAAGATGGGATCTTACTCTTGATGACGTTGGTCTCCAACTCCTGAGCTCAAGGGATTCTCCCACCTCAGCCTCACAGAGTGGTAGGATTACAGTATGAGCCGGGCCCCTATTTTTTTAAAGGTAACTGCCACAATGCTCTCCGTAGAAGTTTTACGGTTCCAATAGTGTACAACGGTTCCAATTTCTAACTGAAATTTAAGATTATATATTTTATCTTTACCTACTTTTCTATAGCTTAGGATATGGCAGCCAGTTGTAGGGAAGGTGGCATTGTGCTGGTGGTGGGGTCATTGGAAAAACTCTGGTATTCCCAATATTTGATATTACCACCTTATGTATTATATTTTTGTTAGACTGTCTGGGTTCTTTGCCTAGTTGGGAGCCATATTTTATTCTTCTAATGTTTAGATGATTTTTCCAATTCAGTGGAAAAATCTCAGAGCCATCACTTCACACAGACTGTTCAGCTGTTTTAATACTCCTCAGTCAGAAGAGGGGGGCAAACCACTAAATTTGTTTCTAATTATGTTTGATTATAATAGTGAAAATTTTTAGGAATTTGTCATTTTACAAGCAGTAGCTTAGTGGGCTTTGAGCTCTGACCAGCTGTGTCTTTTTCTTTGCCCAGAATCTTGATACTGGTAATTTCTTTGGCTGTAAATTTTTAAAGCTTGATCATTTTTGGTTGTTCCTTTATACCTATTTGTAGATAGTAAAATTTCTTTTTGTTTTTTGAAGTAATTATAGAGAGAAACATGTTTTTGAAACATTTTTGGAAAGAATAATTGAAATCTATTATTGGTACCACCTTGTTAGTGTATAAAATGCTCAGATACAAGTATTTAAGTAAACATATTTCAACAGTTTAAAATAACAAACATGATTTAATTTATGTTATTGGGTTAAAGATAACTAAGTAAATGTTGCTTAATACACTCATATTCAAAAAGGAAATTAATTAGTAATGAATTCTTATAACAACAAAATGTATTTTTTCTAAACTAGTGTGTTCTTTATGATTTTAGGTGATTGTATATGGATTTTCTGTTACGAAATTAGCTAGCAAGAAACCTGCCTACTTTCCTAGGATAAGAATATGAGGAAAATAAAAATTTATGTTAACAACTTGTTAAGAGAGCTGGGCACGGTGGCTCACGCCTGTAAATCCTAACACTCTGAGAGGCCGAGATGGGTGGATTGCCTGAGCTCACAGGTTTGACACCAGCTTGAGCAAGACCAAGACCCCGTCTCTAAAAATAACTGGGCGTTGTGGCTGGTGCCTGTAGTCCCAGCTACTTGGGAGGTTGAGGCGGGAGGATCGCTGGAGCCTAAGAGTTTGAGGTTGCTGTGAGCTGTGATTTCACAGCACTCTACCAAGGTTGACAAAGTTAGACTCAAAAAAAAAAAAAGAAATTGTTAAGAATTAAAATTTTGTAAAATACTACATTGTACACCTATATGCAATGATTTGTTTATACTTTATTGTCTTGTTCCCTTTTACCAAAGTCTAGTAAAGTTGGACATAAAACCATGAAGGAGCACATGAGTCAATGAAAATTAAATTTATTAAGAAGGGTGCCACTTATACTCATTGACTGTATGATTAAAGTAATTGGCATATAATAGAATTTAAAGCAATACTGACTAAACAAAATTATTTTAAAAATTGAGCCTGATTTTTAGAGTTAAAAATTTTTAGTTTCTTTACTCTTAATTGTTGCCTAGTAATTGAAGAATGATACCAAATATAGCATAGTAATTCAAATATAAAAAATATAAAGTGATATTGTCATGATTTTATTTCAGTATAGAATAAATGCATGATAGGGATTTTTTAAAAATTTCAAATTTATGTGAGGGTACAATTAGATTACAGTGTTTGCACTTGTTAGGAAGAGTCCCTGTTGTAGATGCGTCAGCAGATAGGGATGTTTGGGAGGCTCATAACAATGATTTGACTTGGGTGCAGATGTGTTCATTTTAAAATTTCATCAAGTATGTATTTATGATTTATGTGCTTTCTGTGTATATGCTATATTTCAATCAAATTAAAGAAATTGCTATTAAAGTATGGAGAAATTTATTTTCTTTTCTCTTTCAAGGAAATGATTATTGACAAAGTAAACGGACAGGCTGTTCCTAGATACTTGATATATGACATAATTAAATTCAATGTAAGTACCTTTTATAATTTATAAAATAAAAATTGTCACTGAAGTAATGGACTTTATTTTTAAATTAAGAGTGTTACTGCCTCAGGGATAGTAGGAAAGAAAACTTGTGACTCTGTTTATTGCATTACTTTTTGTTAATATTATATCTCCTCTTTTTTTCTCTCATTGCCTAATGTTTTGCATATTTCTTTGTCTTGAGGTTTCTTTAACTTCAAGAAAAGCAGGTTAAATGATATCTCAAAGTGGTTTTGATTTGCATTTTCTCTGATGATTAAAGATGATGAGCATTTTTTCATGTGTCTGTAGGCCATGTGCCTGTCTTCTTCAGAGAAGTTTCTGTTCAAGTCTCTTGCCCACAATGAAATGGGATCATTTGTTCTCTTCTTGCTAATATGTTTGAGTTCTCTGTGGATTCTGGTTATTAAACCTTTGTCAGAAACATAACCTGTAAATATCTTCTCCCATTCTGAAGGCTATCTGCTTGCTTTACTTATTGTGTTCTTCCAAATTGTATATAAAATCAGCACATTGTACCCCATAAATGCATTAATGTGCACAGGTATGATTTAATAAAAAAATTGTTAAGAGAAAAAAAAAGAAAAGCAGCTTACTAAAATGTTGATAAAATAAGACAGCATTTTAAAATGGAACTTTTTTGGTTTTAATTATCTTATACTTGATTTTTAAAAAAGGTCTAGAAGTTTTTTTTTTTTTTGCTAAAACAACAAAAGACAAAGTGATTATGAGGTGTTGCATTTGTAATAAATTATGGAAATTTATTTTTTTTCCTGGAAATTTTTAAGGTATAGATTTCACTTTTTGATTGAAAAATCAAGAAATATTTAAGAGCCTAAGGTCAGAACACATCACATTTCATTTTGTTCTATTTATAACTACTGTATTCCTCAAAGGTAATGTTTTCCAGAATTGGCTTAATCTTATCACAGATCTTGGAATAACATTCATTGGCCTAGGACTAGACATAGGGGAAGTTGGTGGTTTTGTTTCTTTGTGAATAGAGAAGTGTTGTCTCCTTTGCCTCTTGATACTGAACTCTGCTGTGTTCAGTGTGGTCTTCTTAGCCTGGGAACTCTGTCTTAGATTACAGCCTTCTAATACTTTTTAAAAACTGTGGAAAATTTCAGCATATAAGAATATAGAGAATAATATAAAGAATATTCATGTACTGTCCACCATCCTAGATCTTATTTATGTATTTATTTATGACAGAGTCTTGTTCTGTTGCCTGGGCTAGGGTACAGTGTTCCCTATAACCTCAAACTCCTGTGCTCAAGCCATCCTCCTGCCTCTGCCTCCTGAGGAGATAGACTACAGGTGTGCAACACCATGCTCAGCTTATTTTTCTATTTTGTTTGTAGAGACAGGGGTCTTGCTCTTGCTCAGGCTGGATTCAAATACCTGGCTTCAAGCAGTTCTCCTGCCTCGGCCTCCTAAAGCACCAAGATTATAGCCATGAGTTACCTTACTTGGCTAATCTTAGAAGACATAATTCATTACAAATCCAGTAGAAGTGTTTTGCTACATCTCTCTCATCCTATTCTTAATTCTCTTGCCCAGAAGCAACCTCTACCCTGGATTTGGTGTTCATTGTTCCCATGAATGTTTTAAATACTTCTACTACTTATGTGTATATCCCTGAAATATATGTGGTATTCTTTTGCAAGGTTTCTAGTGTTACATAACTGTCACTATGCTATGCTACCCACCATTTGCTCCATATCATCTTGCTGAGATTTGTCTGTGCTAATGCTGTAGATTTAGTACATTCACTTTACTTACCATTTAGTGTTACTTTATGTAAATATATATGTATAAATACAACAAAGAGGAGTTTATTCTCTTCCTTTTGGTGGATATTTATATTTCCATTTTTTGCTTTTATGTTATTACTGCTTGAATAATTGTGTGTTTTTTTCCTTGTGCACAGTAATGAAAGTTTCCCTAGAACATTTGTTCTTACTCTTGGGATGTAATTATCTGGAAAGTGTGTTAAGAACTTCTAATTTCTGGAGAGTCTGATTAAGTTGGCAACTTCAGCTTTATTAGCTACATTACTACATTCCTCTCAAATAGTTGTTCCAATTTGCTGCAGTTGGCGTTCCAAACATTTAAATTTTTTACTATTTGTGTGTCAGATGGTATCTCATTCTATTTTAATTTGCTTTTCTCCAATTTCTAATGAGGTTTAAGATGTTTCATATGTTTATTTTTACTTGTTTAGAATTTCTTTGGGTGATTTAATCAAGTTTATATAATCTACTATAATCTTCAATTTATTTATTTATTTATATTAAGACAGAGTCTCACTTTGTGGCCCTTGGTAGAGTGCTGTGGCATCATAGGTCACAGCAACCTCCAATTCTTGGGCTTAAGTGATTCTCTTGCCCCAGCCTCCCAAGTAGCTTGGACTATAGGTGCCCGCCACAATGCCTGGCTTTTTTATTTTTATTTTTTTTTTTGTAGAGACAGGGTTTCACTCTGGCTGGGGCTGGTCTTGAATCTCTGAGCTCAGGGCAATCCACCTGCCTTGGCCTACCAGAGTGCTAGGACTATAGCACCACATGAGTCACCACGCCAGCCCAATCTTCTAGTTTTTTAAATTTGGTTGTCTATTTTTTCTTCTGATTACTAATGAAGTCAAACATATTTTATAGGTTTATTTTTATTTTTGAGACAGAGTCTTACTATGTCACCCTGGGTGGAGTGCCATGGCCTCACAGCTCACAGCAACTTCAAACTCTTAGGCTTAAGTGATTCTCTTGCCTCAGCCTCCCAAGTAGCTGGGACTACAAGTGCCTACCACATGGTCACTATTTTGTTGTTGTTGTTGTTGTGGTTGTCATTGTTGTTTTAGCAGGCCCAGGCCAGGCTTGAACCCGCCAACCTCAGTGTATGTGGCTGGCACCCTACCCACTGAGCTACGGGTGCCACCTATAGGTTCATTTTTCTGTTTATATTTTTATTTGTCATTTAATCAGAAGTTTGTATAATCTTAATTTTTCAATTTGGTTGTCTGTCTTTTTTTCTTCTTTTGTGGGAATGAGTTATGTCGTCTGGATTCTAGTCCTTTATTTGGTTATATGTGTGGAAAACGTTATCTTTCCAAAATCACTGCTTATTGATGCATAGAAGTTTTAAACATGACATCAAACTTACCAGACCTCAAAGATTGTGTTTTTGTACCTTACTTAAGAAGTTCATCTGGCTGGGTGCCTGTGGCTCAATCGGCTAGGGTGCCAGCTATGTACACCTAAGGTGGCGGGTTCGAATCCCCAGCCCGGGCCCGCCAAACAACAATGATGGCTGCAACCAAAAAATGGCCGGGTGTTGTGGCAGGCACCTGTGGTCCCAGCTACTTGGGAGGCGGAGGCAGGAGACTTGCTTGAGCCCAGGAGTTGGAGG
>CAUYQV010099439.1:0-22237 GCA_963574575.1 Galagoides demidoff | reverse complement strand
CCATGGCATCACAGCTCATAGCAACCTCCAACTCCTGGGCTCAAGCGAGTCTCCTGCCTCCGCCTCCCAAGTAGCTGGGACCTCAGGCGCCCGCCACAACGCCCGGCCATTTTTTGGTTGCAGCCATCATTGTTGTTTGGCGGGCCGGGTTGGGGATTTGAACCCGCCACCTTAGGTGTACGTGGCTGGCGCCCTAGCTGATTGAGCCACAGGCGCCGAGCCTAATTTGGTTGTTTTCTTAAAATCTCATGCTGCTTGCCTAAACATTGAGTGCTAGCAGTATAAAAATTTTTTTTTAAATTCAGATTAACATAAGTGCATGTAGGTTACGTTATTTGTGTTTGTTAGGGAAAGTCACAGTTGTATTTGAGTCCTTCACCAAAGAGGTGTGCCTTACACCCCTATACTGTACCTGTTAGGTGGGAGCTCACTAGCCCCTTCCCCCTCTTCTTGATTTTAATTGTGTTTTTCTCTCCTGGGGACCTGTAGTTGTTCATCTTCTGCTTTCAAATTAGTATTGAGCACGTGGGATGCTTGTTTTTCCATTCTTGAGATGTTTTACTAAGGAGAATGTTCTTCCGCTCCTTCCAGCTTAAATCCAAAAGTTGTAAAGTCCCCATCTTTTTATGGCTGAATAGCATATACTACAGTTTATAAATACCTTTGTGGGTTTATGGGCACTTGCATTGTTTCTGTGTCTTTGCGATTGTGAATTGAGCTGCTGTATTTGAACATTCAAGTGCAAATGTCCTTCTGGTAAAATGGTTTTTCTTCTTCTGAGTAGCAACCTGGTAGTAGAATTACAGGATCAAGCAGAAGGGCTGCTTTTAGTTCTTTGAGGATTCTCCATACTTCTTTCCAGAAGGGGCTGTATTAGTTTGCCATCCCACCAACTGTGTATAAATGTTCCCTTCTCTCCACACCCTGCCAATATTTGCAGCTTGGAACTTAGTGATGGTGGGCTGTTCTCACTGGGAGTAGGTGATATCTTAAGGTGGTTTTGATTTGCATTTCTCTGATGTGTTGGGACAATGAGCATTTTTTCATGTGTTTGTTGTCCATTCTTCTGTCTTCTTGGGAGAAGGTTCTGTTCCTGTCTCTTGCCCAGGGATTAATTGGGTTGTTTGTTCTTTTCTCATTGATTTTCTTGAGTTCTCTGTAGGTTCTGGTTATTAGCCCATCATCAGATTTGTAACATGTGAATATCTTCTCCCATTCTGAAGGTTGTCTGTTTACTTTGTTTATTGTGTTCTTAATTGTACAGAATCATTTAAGCTTGATCAGGGCCTATTTATTTATTTATTTATTTTTTGGCCTGGGCTGGGTTTGAACCTGCCACCTCCCGCATATGGGGCCAGTGCCCTACCCTTTTGAGACATGGGCGCCGCCCAGGGCCTATTTATTTATTTTTGTTGTGCTGTAATTGCCAGTGGGGCCATCCTCATAAAATCTTTCTCCAGGTCTGTATCGTTAAGCGGTTTTTCCATGCTTTCTTCTAGAGTTTCTATAGTTTCGTGTCTTTGATTTACATCTTTTATCCAGCATGAGTCAATTTTTGTAAACAATGAGGCGCATGGTCTATTTTCAGTCTTTTCCATGTGGCTAACCAGTTCTCCCAGCACCATTTATTAAATATGGATTCTTTTTCCCAGTGTTGCATTTCTTTAGTTTATCATAGATCAGATGGCGATAGGATCAGATGGTTTCATCTGTAGGTTCCCTCTTGTGTTCTATAGATCTGTGTCTCAGTTTTTATGCTAATACCATGCTGTTTTTTTTTTTTTTTTTTTTTTTTAGACAGAGCCTCAAGCTATCCCCCTGGGTAGAGTGCTGTGGCATCATAGCTCACAGCAACCTCCAACTCCTGGGCTCAAGTGAGTCTCCTGCCTCAGCCTCCCAAGTGGCTGGGACCACAGACGCCCACCACAATGCCTGGCTATTTTTTGGTTGCAGCCATCGTTGTTTTTGGCGGGCCCAGGCTGAATTTGAACCTGCCACCTTAGGTGTACGTGGCTGGCACCTTAGCCACTTGAGCCACAGGCACCGAACCACCATGCTGTTTTGATCACTGTAGACTTACAGTATGACCTGACATCTGGCAATGGAATGCCTCTAGATTTATTTAAGTTCTTATGATTTCATTGGCTATTCAGAGTTTCTTGTGGTTCTATATGAAATGAAGAACTATTTTTTCAACTTCTTCAAAGTATGGCATTGGTGTTTTAATGGGGATTGTATTAAATATGTAGATCGCTTTGGCCAGTAAGGACGTTTTAACCATGTTGATTTTTCCCAGCCATAAGCATGGTTTGTTCTTCCATTTGTTAATGTCTTCTGCTGTTCCTTTTCTCAGCGTTTCATACTTCTCTCTGTAGAGATCTTCACATACTTTGTTAGGTATATTCCAAGGTATTTTATTTTCTTTGAAGCTACTGTGAAGGGAATTATGTATTTGATTTGATTCTAAGCTTGACTGTTGTTGGTGTATATGAAGGCTACTGATCTGATCATTGATTTTGTATCTGAAGACATTATGGTATTTCCTGATCATGTCCAGGAGTCCCAGGGTTGAGTCCCTGGGGTTCTCTAAGTATAAGATCCTATCATCAGTAAGAAGCAGAAATTTGATCTTCTCTGCTCTCAGTTGGATACCTTCTCCTGCTTGATTACATTGGCTAGGACTTCCAGCACTATGTTGAATAGCAGTGGTGACAGTAGGCATCGTTGTCTGTTCCAGCTCTAAGTGGAAATGTTTTTAGATTTATTCCATTCGGTATGATATTGGCTGTGGGTTTCTCTTGAATGGCTTTCATGAGTTTAAGAAATGTTCCATCTCTGCCTATTTTTTAAAGTGTTTTTATCAGAAAAGTATCCTGAATTTTATCGAATGCTTTTTCTGCATCTGTTGAGAGGATCATATGGTCTTTGTTTCTACTTCTATTTGTGTGGTGAATTACATTTGTGGATTTGCGTGTGTTGAGCCAGGCTTGTAGCTCTGGGATAAAGCACACTCAGAGCTGTGTTCTATTTGCCAGGATTTTATTGAGTATTTTTAGGTTGATATTCATTAATGATATTGGTCTGTACTTTCCTTTTTTTTTTGGGTCCTTTTCTGGGTTTAGAATCAGGGTGATACTTGCTTTGTAGAAGGAGTTGGGGAGGGCTCCTTTCTTCTCAGTGTTTTGGAATAGGTTCTGTAGTATAAGGTACAAGCTCTTCTCTAAAGATTTGGTAAAAACTGGTCCAGGATATTATTTTGTTGGAAGCTTTTCTTTTTTTTTTTTTTTTCTGAGACAGAGTCTCACTCAGTTGCACTTGGTATACCGAGTGTGGTGGCGTTACAGCTGACAACAACCTCAAACTTGGGCTCACGTGATTCTCTTGCCTCAGTCTTCCGAGTAGCTATGACTATAGGCACCTGATACAACACTTGACTATGTTTATTTAGAGACAGGGTCTTGCTCTTGCTCAGGCTGGTCTCCTACTCATGAGCTCAGGCAATCCACCTGTGTTGGCCTTACAGAGTGTTAGTGTTACAGGTGTGAGCCAACGCGCTGGCCAAAACTTGTTTTTTCATTACTGACTTTTCAGTATTTTGATAATGATGTACCTGGGTATAGTTTTTTTTTTTTTTTGTATTTATTGTTTTTGAAGTTTTGATTAATTGCTTACTAGAACTGTGATTTGATATCTTCCATCAATCACTTTTGCAAAATTCTTGACTATAACCTTTTCAAATATTTTTCATCTCAATATCTCTCTTTCTGGGACTCAAAGGGCATTTACAGTCTGCTTGTGATATACATGTTGCTAAGTTGTATGCTTATCCAAAACCAATTGTATAAAGACTGCATCAACTATGTAGGATAGAATGGCTATGGTGGAATGAATCACTGTGTCCAAATTAGGTTCTCATCTCTACTCTATGGTCACTCTATCTCAGTACCTGGTTTTATTTCCTTCACGTTATGCATCAGTGTCAAAACACCTGGTTTATGGATTGGCTATTTGTTTGATCTCTGTTTTACCCACTATGACTTAAATTCTGTGGAAGTGGGGGCTTTATGTCTTGATTATTGCCTGTCCTTAAACTCTAGAATTTGTGTAGCTCAGCAGTCACCCACTAATTATTTGTTGAATGATTAGTAGTGAGTAGGAAGGCAAAGATGGGAGTAACCTAACCCTTACTCTTAGAAAGGAGGGTCTTAAAAGGTAAGCATTCATATTCCTTCAAATAATTTCTAATCCTGCAAAGTTCTTGAATTTGTAAAAGTAAATTGGGAAGTTAACCAAATTTGTAATAGTTTAGTGAAAAATAAAGTATTTTGTATTGGGCGGCACCTGTGGCTCAAAGGAGTAGGGTGCCAGGCCCATATGCCGGAGGTGGTGGGTTCAAACTGGCCCTGGCCAAAAGAAAAAAAAATTGTATTTAGGAAGCTCATTCGGTTTTAATAGGATCATAGGATTTCATAGCTGGATTTCTGACTACTGGAGGTGATTAATGTGAATAGAATCTTGTAGTACTTGTCCTTATGTGATTGGCTTGTTGCGTTTCACTTACCATAATGTCCTCAAGGTTCAGTCATATTGTAGTGTGTGACAAGACTTCCTTATACATATTTATACACACATATACCCTCACCATGTTTTCTTTATCCATTGATCTGTTGGTTGACTGGTTGACATTTTGTTTGCTTCCATCTCTTGGCTGTTGTAGTATGTGGAAGATTTTAAGTTTGATGAAATCTCTTTCTATTTTTGCTTTTGTTTCCTGGGATTTTGCTGTCATATCAAAAATGTTTTCCAGGAGGTGCCTGTGGCTCAAGGAGTAGTGTGCTGGCCCCATATACTGGAGGTGGTGGGTTCAAACCCAGCCCCAGCCAAAAAAAAAAAAAAAATTGTTTGCCATTATATTTTCTTGTAGTATTTTTATAGTTTGAGGTCTTTAAGTCTTATATTTAGGTCTTTGATTCATTTGAATTAATTTATATATGTTTTGTAAGGCAATGGTTCAGCTTCATTCTTTTGAATGTGGATGTAGTATTGTACCAGCACTGTCTGTTGAAATGACTGTCCTTTTCTCATTGTGTAGTATTGGAGCATTGTTAAAATTCACTTGTGAAGGTTTTAGTTATGGGATCTCAGTTCTGTTCCATTTATATATTTGCATTTAGCATACTGTTTTGATTACTGTAGGTTTGTGATAAGTTTTCAAATCAGGAAGGGTAAGATCTCTGACTTTTCTTTTTCAAGACTCCTGTTTGGGAGTCTTGAAATACCTTGAGATACCATAAAAATTTTGGGACAAGTTTTTCTATTTCTGCCAAAAAGTGCTATTGGTATTTTGATAGGAATTATACTGAACTTGGAGATTACTTTGATTAATATTGATATCTTGGCAATGTTAGGCCATCCAACCCATGAAAATAGGATATCTTTCCATTTCTGGATGTCTTTGTAAAATCTTACTAGCAGTTTATTAGTTCTTAGTGGATAAGTCCTTCACTTTTTTGGTTGCATTTATTCCTAAGTGTTTTATTCTTTTTAATATCACTGGAAATGGAGTTGTTTCCTTAACTTCTTTTTTTATGTTTGTTGTTAATGTGTGGAAACACAACCAATTTTTGAGTGCTGAGTTTATATCCTGCAACTTTCCTGAATTTTCAGGTTATAAAATAAACTTACACTTTTGTTTTCTTGTGACTTTGTCTGGATTTGGTATCAGAGTAGTGATGGCCTTATAAAGTGACTTTAGAAGTAATCATCTTCTTTTTTGGGTAGATTTTGAGAAAGATTTTTGTTAATTCTTCTTGAAATTTTGGTAGAAATGATCAGTGAAGCTATCTGGTCCTGGGGCTTTTCTGAGTTGGGAAGTTTATTACTAATTAGTTTCCTTACTCATTGTAGATCTATTAAGATTTTTTATTTTTTCCTGAATGAGTCTTGGTAGGTTGTATGTTTCTAGGAATATTTAATTATTCTGAGTTATCTACTGTGGTGGCACTTAATTGTTCATAGTAGTCTCTCAGTTCTTTTTGTTTTTGTGAAATCAGTTGTAATCTTCTCTCTTTCATTTGTAAGTTTAGTTACCTGTCTTCTCCCATTTATTTCTTAGTCTAGAAGAGTTTTTGAAGAATTAGTTCTTGGTTTCATTGATTTCTTTTCTATTATTTTTCTCTTTTCTGGCTCATTTACCTGTCTAATCTTTATTTTTTCCTATCTTCTGCTCATTTTCTTTTTTTAAGTTAGTTTTTTTGTAGTTTCTTGACATGAAAACTTAGGTTGTTGATTTGAGATTTTTTTCCTTTTCCTTGTAAGCATTTACCACTATAATCTCCCGCTGTGTTGCTTTTTCTGTATCTCAGAAGTTTTGACATGTTGTGTTTTTATATGTCTCAGGTATTTTCTAAATTCTCTTGTTTTTTCTTTGACCCTTTTGTTGTTTAAGAGGAAGTTATTTAATTTTCACATATTTGTGAAGCTTTCTGTTTTGCTTCTACTGTTGATTTCTCATTTCGTTCCATTGTGGACAGAGAAGATACTTTGAATGATTTAAATCTTTTTAAATTTATTAAGACTTGTTTTGTGGCCTAAGATGTCTTCTATCTTTGGGAATGTTCTATTTGCATTTGAGGAGAATGTGTATTCTACTGATGTTGAGTGGGGTGTTCTGTGTGTGTCTTTCAGGGTCCATTTGGTCTGTAGTGCTGTTCATGTCCTCTGTTTCCATATTTACCTTCTATCTGGTCTTTCCAGCCATAACTGAAAGTGGGATATGGAAGTCACATGCTATTATTGGGTTACTGTCTTCAATTCTATCAGTGTTTGCTCTATGTATTTGGGAGGTCTAATATCAGGTGCCTATATAATTAAAATCGCTACATCTTTCTGGTAAATTAATTGTTTTATTATTGTATAATGATCTTTATGTCTTATGACAGTTTTTGTCTTAAAGTATCTTTTGATTGATACAAATACAGTCACCTTTGCTCTCTTTAGGTTCCCATTTGCATGGCATATCTTCTCCTATGCTTTCACTTTGGTGTGTCTTTATAACTAAAATGCAAGTAGATGGCATATAGTTGAATCTTGTTTTTTACCTATTTGGTCAGTCTATATATTGTAATTAGGAGTTGAATGCATTTATATTGAAAGTAGTTAAGGAAAGACTTCTTGCTGCCATTTTTGTGTTATTTTGTTACTTTTTTCCCCTGTATGTCTTATAGTGCTGTTTTCTCTACTTTTCTCTCCTGCTGTCTTCTTTTGTATTCAGTTGATCTTTTTTTTCCTGAATGTTTTGATGCTCATCTCATTTTCCTTTGTGTATATATTCTATAGATAATTTCTTTGGCATTACTATTGCAATTAGGCAAAACATCATAAAATTACAACAATCTATTTAAAACTGGTAACAATTAACTTCAGTTACATGTAACAATTCTTATATTTGTCTTCCCCCCATTTTAAGTTATCGATAACACAGATTTCTTCTTTGTATATTGTTTACCTGTTAATGTAGTTTTAAAATTACCTTTTATTCTTAATGTTTTAAAACTTCTGTACTGGATTTAAAAGTGATTCATGCATCTATATTATTTGTACTACAGGATTTTGTATTTGTGAATATTTACCTTTACCAGAGATTTTAATATATTCAATATGGTTTAATGTTCTGATTGTCATTCTTTCGCTTTACCTTGAAGGACTCCCTTCAGCATTTCTAGTAAGCCAAGTTTTATTATGATGAGTTCCTTCAGCCTTAATCTTTTTGGGAATGTCTTACTTTCTCATTTATTTTTGAAAGACGGTTTTGCCAGATAGAGTATCTTGGTTGACAGTTTTTGTTTTTCCTTCAGCATTTTGAATATATTATCCAGTTCCCTTCTATCCTGCAAGGTTTCTGCTGAGAAATACAATACGATCTGATAGGAGTTTCCATTAGCTGCCTACATGATGAGTCACTTTTTTTTCTGCTTTTAAGATTCGCCTTGTTTGTGACTTTTGACAGCTTAATTATATTGTGTCTCTGTCTAGATCTCTTTAGATTTATTCTATTTGCGGCTCTTTTAGCTTCTTGATTATGTATGTCCATTTTTGTCCTCAGATTTGAGAAATTTTCAGCCATTATTTCTTCAAATAGGCTGCTGGCAGCTTTCACTTTGTCATCTTCTTCCTGCATTTCCATAATGCATATGTTGTTCTGCCTCCTGGTGTATCTTAAATCCCATAGACTCTCTGTACTTTTCTTCATTATTTTTGCTTCATGGTCATGATAATTTTAAAAGCCCTGTTTTTTAATTCACTGATTCTTCCACCTGGTCAAACTTGCTGTTGAGTATCTCTAGAGAATTTAAAAATTCAGTTATTGTATTCTTCAGCTCCAGTATTTCAGTTTGGTTCTTGTTCTTAGTTTTTATCTGTTGTGTAATATTCTAATTTTGTTCCTGTACCGTTTTCCTGATTTCTTCTAATTTTCTGTGTTCTCTTTCATGTCATTCATTATCCTTAGGACAGTTACTTTGAATTCTTTATCTTTTAATTCATATGCCTGCATCTCTTTAGGGTTGATTTTTAGAGACTTCATATTTCCCTTTTATTGGGCCATGTTTTTCTTTTTCTTTGTGTATCTTATTGTCTGTTTGGGGATTTTGGTCTTGGAAAAATCAGTCAACTGTCTCAGTCTTTATGGTCTAGTTTTGTACACAGGAAGGACTTTCACAACTCAGCATGTCCAGAGAGTCTGTAGACCACTTACTCCTTTTGGGGAGACATGCTCTCTTGGAACTTGCAAAATTAATGTAATTGAAAAAGTGTGCTGATTTCTACTCAAGAGTGATACCTGATTGGTACCGCAGACTGTTGATAGATCAAGCTGTGTTTGTTGCCTTTGTTCCCAGAGACCAGCAATCTACCACCCTGTATCTGTCAGTGCCTAAATTTAGAGAAAGCAGAGACCAGTCCCTTGGGCAAACCCCTGCCCCATCAGCACCTACTCTTCTCTTTCTCTCCTCAGGGAGAAGTCAGGAATTTTCTTTTGAACTTACCATGTTGTGCTGGGGGAGGCAGTCTGCCAAGTGGGTGCTGTGACTTTTCCTACTGGGCTTTTGTGTGGTCGGCTTTACACTGGCCTGGAACCTCTTGATTGCATTCTGAATTTCTTGAAAAGGCAACTGATCTGTACATCATGGTTAAGGTGGTGATTTCATGTGGGAAGTAGGGTGTGGGGCTTCCTATTCTGCCATCAGCCTGATTTCACTCTATTACATGTCATTTGTGTATAGTGAAATTTGTCAAGTGCTAATATCATCCTTGGTCTTTTCATTGTGTAAAGGTATAATGCAGGTGGCCTTTCCTATAGCCAGGTAGTTGGAGAGAGAAGGTACTATTACAAAGGGAGTTATTAAAAACTTATCTTTCCTGTTATATCTAATAAAACTCGTGGTTGCAAGGAGAACTTGCTTTAGATATTTAACTGATGGAGGAAAGGAGGCCCAATGAATTTAAATTACTTTCTCGAAGTCATATGGTAACTTTAGAGTCAAATTTGTGTTGTTATGAGACTTGAAAGATGCCTTGTAACCTCTTGCTGGCCTCCTTGACCAGCAAAAGTGTGAGGACTTCAGAGTTGACATCCATAGTTCTGGTATTAGTGGAGTTTTGGATTAGCTGTAAATGCTGTCCCAGTCAAATTAGTTGACTAAACAGGGCCTTATCAGGTCTGGAATGGGACCTATAATAGTGACTTCACTATCTCAGGATCCAACACTAAGCTGTTTCACACACCTTGGCATGGACTCAGAGGGCTGGGAAACCTGTAATATTGACCAGGCTTGCGTATCCTGTGTACTTTGTAGCCAGATTTCTCCACCTATTCTCCATCAACCTACCCAGTATTCTTCAAATTAGAAGAAAAAATTTGAAGACACATCTTACCTGAGATGTTATAGATAGATTTAATATAAACCTCAGAGACATAGTATTTGCATTTTAAAAGAAGCTGGAAAGATTACTTGTGATGACAATTATAATGATGATGGTAATAATAGCAATAAAATTACACTATTAAATTCCCCTTGGGGCCTTTGTTGCCCAGAATCTTTTTAAAGCCTCACTACCAAGTAGAAAACTCCAGGAGGTTGAGGGTGGAACCCTGGATTCTTTGTTCTGGTGAGGCTGTAGAATCTTGGGTCCTTACTCATATTTTAAGTTCTCTGTGAAATGGGAAGGACAATGATATTGTGCACATAATACTGATGAAACACTAAATGGTTATTACAGGGACATTTAGTAAATGTTTTAGTCTTTTTTTTTGTGGGTAGGAGCAGAGGGAAGGAAGTTGGTGGTGGAACAGGGGGACACTCTGTCTAATGTGTCACATTTCTCAGTTGGGGGACTCTCAGTGGGGTAAAGGATGGAAGCCACATACCGGGGGGGGGCTGGCTCCAGATGGGGCTCCCTTCCCCACCCATGTCCCCAAAGGCAGGGATGATTGGAAGGGAGATTCCCAGCTATTTGGAAGGGCCTTTTTATGACTCGGGCATGAAAGTTGATGTTATTTATTCAGTTTTAAAATATTCATTTGTTGATGTTGAAATATTCCATCGTATTTCATCTTCTTATGAATAAAATAGAAGTGTAAGTGACTAGGGTGACTTGTGAACATAAATATGATTTAGAGAGCAAATGCGTTATTTTGGTATTTGTTTTCTACATCTAATTCTAGGGTCCCTAACAGCCGTAGCTAAAAATTTACCGAACACTTTGCTGTCTACTGCCCAATACCCATCCCCCAGCCTCCATGATGCGTTGGGTTCTATTATCAGACCCTCTTACACATCGGGGGACTGCAGCCCAGGGACGTGGCGAGACTTCTCCAAGATTTAAAAGCTGGTGAGAGATTGAGCGCTCTCTTTCTGCAGCGGGGCCACACGCTCCGTGGCTGTGTGGCCTTCCTTGGCCTGTCCGATCACAGTGTCAGATCACAGTTCCTTGGGGACGTTTTAAGACTCCTCAGTCCTGCTGCTTCCAGTCTCGGTAGCTTATCAAGGACGCCCTGCCGTGGCTGGCTGTGGGCTCTGGGAGCCTACCTCCCGCAGCCCGTCCGTTCTCACCTGCGTTTCTCTCACTGTCTACACCTTGCTTGTTCGTGGGTGAGTCCACCAGTTTTATTTCCTCTCTCAGTGCCACTCCCAGCATTTTCCTCTCCACAGAGGTAACATAATCTCTGTTGTCACAGATGCTCATGTCTGGAGTACCCTTGTCTCAGAAGTTCTCTCATCTGTTCTTTGCCTACTCGACTATCTGGGTCAGCCCGTGGGTGTCATCATGTTCTGGAGGATGCTTAAAAATTATCCTTTTTCAGAAATACAACGTGCTGTTTGATAGCTCCTTAAAGCGACACAGTGTATTATAATTTATTGTATATTTTAAAATAGCTAGAACAATTCAAAGAAAATTGCATAAAGAAAATACAGATATTTAAGGTGGTGGATAATAAGTACACTGATTAGATCTTTACAAATTATATGGATAAATTATGGCATGTACACCCAAAACATGTACATCTATTATGTAACAATAAAAAATAAAGCTAAAAAAAGAAAAATACCATTATTATTTCTCCTGTTTTAGTTGGCAGGCTCGCATGAATGTTGAATGGTCACAGCTCAAGTCACTGCAGTAACTTTACAACTGCGATTTTTAGGACCTGCAGCTTTGTGACATTCAGTGTTGCAGACGCTGTGGGGAAGGGGTGGAGGGCAATCATGCACTCCCTGCCTCCCAAGGACAAGCTCTTCCCCAAAGGGGTGCTCATTCCCTACAAATGGAAGTGGCCTCATAGTATGGAGATTGAGATAAGGGCAGCACATCTTTTCCTCTGCATATGTAAAATGAATTTTCCTTAAAGTCCCCTGAGGCTCTTAGTCCCCTGAGAAAGTTCTGAGCATGTGTCAGAACTTTCTTCTGAGGGCAAATAATGTTTTTCTGTATGGATACCACAGTTGGTTTATCCATTGGTCTGTTGAATGCACACTTGGGTTGTTTCTATCTTTTGGCTGTTAGGCACAGTGAGATGAACAGGTGTATAAATACCTGTCTGAATACTCTGCTTTGTTTTCTTTTTTTTTTTTGAGAGTGAGCTCTCTCTGTTGCCCTGTATAGAGTGCTGTGCTGTTAACAGCTCATGACAACCTCAAACTCTTGGGCTGAAGAGATCCTCTTGCCTCAACCTCCTGAGTAGCTGGGATACAGGCGCCTGCTACAACACTTGGCTGGTTTTTCTATTTTTAGAAAAACTGAGCTTTTGCTCAGGCTGGTCTTGAACTCCTGAGCTGAGGAAAGCCACCTGTCTTGGCCTCCCAGAGTGTTAGGATTACACGTGTGAGCTGCCGCACTTGGCCTGAGTCCCGGCTTTAAATTCTTAGGGGTATCTGCCCAGAGATGGAATTGCAGGCTCACATAGGAATCTATTTTTAATGTTTGGAGGAGCCACCGCACTGTTTCCCCCATGGCTGTATGATTTTCCTTCCTACCAAAAATCCACAAGGATTCTAATTTCTTCATGTCTTGGCAAACACTTATTTTGTGTTTTGTTGTTGTTGTGTTGTGTTGGTTTGGCTGTTTTGAGTCCTATCATCCTAACCGGTGTGAGGTATTTATGGTCTCAACTTGTATTTCTCTAATGGCCACTAAGCATTTTTTTCATGTCCTTATTGTCAATTTATGTGTCTTCTTGGGGGGAAATGGCTATTTAAGTTCTTTGCCTATTTAAGTTAGGTTGTTTTTCTTGTTGTTGAGTTTCAGAAGTTCTTTACATGTTCTGAATGTTAAGCACTCTTCACATCTATGGATTGCAAGTATTTTCCCCCATTCCATGAGTTTCCTTTCCGCTTGGTTGTGCTGTCGGTGCACAGAAAGTTTTAATTTTGATATTGTCAAATCGCTCTTCGTTTTTTGTTACCTGCGTTTTTGGTAAGAAACGATTGCCAAATCCAGTGTCATGAAGTTTTCCCTCTGTGTTTTCCTCTGAGGGTTTTGTAACCTTACGCTTTGGTCTTTAATCCATTTTGAGTTAGTTTTGTACATGGGGTAAGGTAAGGGTTCAGTTTCATTCCTTTGCACCTGGGTATCTGGTTTTCCCAGCGCTGCTTGTTGAAAAGACTGTCTTCTTCCCCACTGGATGGTCTTGGCATCCTTGTTGAACATCATTTGTCAGGGTTTGATCTTGAGTCTTGAATTATAAACCCTGATCCTCCTCAGTGTCTTTCCTGAGTGTGCCCCGTCAGTACCTCTTTCCTAAGCACCTCATTTATGTTAGCAAGACTCTGCTTAAAAGACCATTACCCTAAAACAGTTACTTTCCCCCATTGTCTGTGTGTGTGTGCGGGGTGGTTATTCTAAACTCAGTTCTTATAAACCCTCATTGTGCTCTTTTTAATAATGTTAACACTAATTTGAAATTCTCATTTCAAATTGTTCAGAGTTTATGTCTGTAGGTCCTATTAGTTCAATGAAATAAAAATCTCTGGAAGCCTAAAGTCTAATAAATACTGTGAAACAACTAGAAAAATCTCGTGTGAAAAGTAGATTCTAAAAAACAAACCAAAAAAAAAAAAGCAGATTATTGATTGACTCAACACAGCCTTTTGTTTTTATTTGAAGACAGAACACTGCTAAATCCAATTAAGTTGAAAAATGCTACTTAATTTTCATAGTACTTATCAAAGCTACATTTAAAGTGAAGACTATTCCTTTGATGAAATTTGAGCACGATATACATAGTGCGTAGAATTGTGTTGGGGGCACATTCCAAAATGCTGACAGCTCTTGGGAGCTCACATTATGTGGCTGTGCTGACGGATGTTGGAGGACTTGGCTCAAATTCATAATCATTGTTTTCATTTCATGGAGGTCTGGAAGTCACTGCCCAGGGTATAGACCACAGAATACAGAGTTTTACAGGAGACCGAGAGCTCAGAGGTGCCCCTGAGCAGTAGAGTGCAGAGGTCCATCTGTGGACGCTAAGTTATTTAGCAAATCTGAAGGAGGTGCATTGAAAGGATTGTTATACATGTATGTTTCTCTAGAAACAATTTGTTCCGTGTGGAATGGCGCAGGAGTCTAGTTCGTATTCCTGTCTGGGCGGAGACGTTCTAGAATTGGCTGTTCTCTTCTTTGTCAGTGAGTGCTGAGCAGAGGGAACGTCTGTCCACCCTTCCAGAGGACTTCCACCCCGGCACAGCAGTCTGCTGACTTGGCACTTTCAGTACCTGTCACCTTCAGTTCCACTGCTGTCAAGGAAAGAGAAACTGGTTTTCTTTAAAGCCAGTGAACCAGTTTAACCTCCTATGCACAGTTAGAAATCACGACCTCTGATTATGTAAAGTTCATGCCCTCATGGTAGAAACACTAATTCTTTGACTTAACTAAAATTTTATTCTTTTCTTATTATAGAATTTTAACTTGGTGATGTATATATACATTTGTGTCCTTAAATGACACTCCCGCTATAAACTATATTCCTTACACATTTATTTATTTATTTTTGGTGCCTAAACTCACAATGGTGGATAAATAACTGAGTTCATCACTGACATTACTCATCTCTTGGGTCTGTCTTTACAACAGAACTTCGACATTAAATCACTTATGCGATGTCTTACCTTTGTCTCCTATCTGTGCTAAAAAAAATTAGTTTAGCTCATGTTACAGAATACTGTATACTTATCTATCACTGGCAACACGCACTGCATAACCATTCTGTGTTCTTGAACTTAATAAATAAATACAGTCAAGAATCTCTCATCCTTCAAGAATTTTAAAAAAGTAAAGTTGGCAGGGTTCAAATTGTAACTATAGGACAAGTTTCTCAGAAAAACCTGCCTGTCAGTGTCTCCAATGTATCCTTGAGATAACAGTGCACATGTCATCAGGCCTGACCAGTACACATATCACTGGGGCATTGACCAGTGCACACATTATCAGGGCATTGACCAGTGCACACGTCATCAGTGCATTGATCAGCAGTGCACACGTCATCAGAATGCTGACCAGTGCACATGTCATTCATGCATTGATCAGTGCACACATCATCAGTGTGTTAAGCAGTGCATACATTATCAGGGCATTGACCAGTGTACTTTGCTGTCTTTCTCTGACACAAAGTATTAACATACGTGTATTTTTTTCCACAGTAAAACCAACTGTAATCGACGTTGACATTTATGTTAACAGTATTGGCCCTGTGTCATCAATAAACATGGTAAGAAGCTATTTTATTTTCTGATCTGATGGCTGTTGTAACCATTCTCGCTTCTCTTCTTATTGTGCTCATCTCTTTGAAATCTGTCATGCAGGTTTTGAACTGACAATTGACTTTTTAAATCTGTAACATCTATCGGCATTGCAGATATTGAAAATGGTTAAAAAAATTTCAGAAGTAGAGGTTGTGCCTTGAGCAGCTTTGGGACTTCTAGCTCCTTCAAGAGAGCTGCCTTCTAGTGTTTCCCAGCAAAGGATCCAAGATAATGCAGATTATACTTTTTTCTTCAGTTTGGACTTGAAGGGTAAATAACCCTTTTTTCCATAAGAAAAGTATAGGATCAAATATGTGCTTTCCCCGAGTTGGTTATTTGCACAGACTTACAAGCAAATTGAGATCAAGAGCTATTAATGCACAAGAAGCTCTTCTGTGAAAGCATTGTGGGCTACAAGCAGAAAGTGTGGGAATGTGGTGGAGCCACAGCCTTTGCTCTGAGCTGAAGGCCGTGGTGCGGCTGCCTGCGAGGGGGACACCGGCCCTCCTGTGGCAGCTCTCCTGCCTGCGCCCACTGCTGCACATTTGCTCCAGAATTGGGGAGACATGTGAGGCTGAGGTAGGGAGATTGCCAGAATGCTGACTTAAATGCATTCTTTTCATTGCAGTGTTCTGTGGATGGAAATAACCCCTCCAAAATTAGTAGCGAAATCATTTCTTTTCATTGCCAGATTTTGAAAGTGTTCTCTTCTCTGGTGATATAAGGGTTCCATGTAGGGGTAAAGTTATATTTATGGGTGATTCACATAAAAAAAAATCCATGTCATCCCTAAACTGGAGCAAAGAAGTGAAATGAATAAATGAAAGAGAATTATTTCACACAACCTTTGGGCTGCAGATGGCTGTGGATGAAAATCAGGTTTTGAATGTAGTATTCCTTTTTCCTGACACACCATTATCCAGCTGACTGCAGAAAGGGGGTAGTTGTTTCTGGGTGGTTTGTCCCTTTTCTGGAGTTTTGGTTTTTCAGTGTTTGCCCCACAATGCTTTATTCAGTAGCTTTATGTGCAGCTTTAAGAGAATAAGTGGATATACGCTCACAAAATTATTTTACAGATGGTTCTTACATTTGCAAATCTGGGGATTTCCATGAATTCCTGTAACTTTGAGGTTTGCTTTGTACCCAGCATGAAGCTTTGTGGTTGGAATTGATGGGTAGGGTGACCAGAGTTTCCGCTTTTGAGCAATTTGTCCTGTGTCCCGCGGCGTTTTAAAAAAGTCCCGATTTTTGGAAAGAATGCACGAACGGGTGGGAGAACAGGAAGGGAATATATGGATTTCGGCTGCCATGTGGCTATTTCACCAGGGTATGAGTTTTATATTATTTTTGTAAATTTTATAATGTTAAACTGTAATAATAACAAATAATTGTTGAGAAGTGATTGTCCAGAACTGCTTATCAAAGTTTGCATTGTTGTCAGGCCCTGCCCTGCCCCCTGGCCATGTTGTCCCACTTTACAAATGTTAAAATCTGGTCACCCTATTGATGGGGATTTCTGTTTGTAAATCACAGGCTGCAGAGGAGGAGGCTGAACAGGTGACAGTCACCCAGGGTGATAAGGACTCTGTCAAGGTTAAGGGTGGAGTAGACTTCTCCATGAGGTCGTCTGCAGCCTCACCTGTAGGTGGGAGTTGGCCAGGGGGACAGAGCATGAAAGACAGGTGACAGTAGGGGGTCACCTGGTGAAAGACAGGTGGTCACACAGCCGGGGGTGGGAACTGCTGTGGTAATGAGTCCCTGGAGAGCATCTCCAGGGGGACCCTGGACCTATCAGCCAAGGCGCAGAGGCTGGAGGCAGAGGTGGGTTTCTCTGGTTTGTTCAAAACAGATCCTTGCATTTGGGAATTATGAAAACACTCTTCTATTCATCCAGCCTTGGGAGCTATTAACAAAAGAAAAAGTACCCTGAGCTTTGGTGGGTGACCGGGACTCCCCGAGGGGGATATGGCAAGTGACCAGGGTCAGAGGTTTAACAGCAGAGATTAGAGTAGATGTTTTTGGTTCATCAAGCCTCCTCATTGAAAGCAAAACTGCCCTAAATGTGGAGAAACTTCATTCAGTCCATTTCCCCCTTGCTCTGGTGTGTCTGCAGTAGTGAGGGTGGGTCAGTACATGTTGGCTGCCTGTTCCTGAGTGACTCGGAAGTAGCTGTCTAGGCCGCAGCAGACAGACTGAGTAACAGCAAAGGTGTTTCTCTGGACCTGGTGCCACATTCCTTGCTGGTTCTCAGCAGAGCTAAGGTTGTTCAGACCATTCTCGTGTCTGATTTGGTGTGGAAAAGGCAATGGGTTACTGATCTACCTGAGCTCAGCAAAGCGCACAGGGCAAGTGCGGGTTTGTGTAAAGAATGTACTCACACACACATCTCTTCTTTTTTTTGTGCAAAATATTTTTAAAGATAGCTTTTTTTACTTTACATTTTGATATACATTTATAACAAGGTTTATGGCACTGAAATCAAAAGAAAAGGAAAAGGTGGGAAGGAAAATAATCAGTATATCGTTGATGTCCTTTCTATCTCTAAGCTGACAAGTTTGTATAATTTGTTATCATTCAGCTGCCAGCTCTTGTTTGTACACTCAAAATAACATATCATCGCACAGGCAGCCAGTGAAAGCATATGGTGGAATGGTCAGTTCCTTGCTATTAAAAAAAAACCCTCTTAACCCCAGAGAAGGGGGGATAAAAACACAGAGCATGAAACACACAAATCAACCATGTCTTTTGTCTTTTTAAAGAATGTCTGAAAGGTTCTTAGACCACTGAAACAGCCCTGATCTTCTCTTGGCACCAGTGAGCACAACAGGGCTTGGTTGGGCTGGGTTTGGGCCCAGGTGAAGTCCAGGCTTTCACGATTCAGTGTCTTCTCTGTTTACTTTTGGTTCTTCTATATTGGTTTAAAGTGTAGCATCTTCAGTCTGTGAACCTGCACAGACTGTTTAGTCATAAACTGTACAAATAGCTTAAAAGGGAAAGGGGGAGGAACAAGTTTTAGTGTCGGCTTAAAAAAATGCTACTTTAGTCTCTTTGTCTGGTCAGTTTGTGGAAAGTAAATCTCAGTGGCATCAAAAGTTATAGTCTTCTCATACTTGTGACAAAATGAAAAGTCTTCAGACAAGTTTGTTTCCATTCACAAGCTTTACCCTTTCTTCCCCTCAAAGAAAGAAAAACCAGAATCCGTCCTCCTCCCTGTGGGTCTCCTAACCGAGATGGCACAGCCTTTCCACCGCACCTCTGTCACGCACCCTTCTCCACTCCCACCAGCTTTGAGGTGAGGGTCGGCGTCACCCAGTGTCTGGGTCTGCCTTATACTCCAGTGACTGATGAAGCTCAGGTTTGGGGAAATAATTGGTTGTTTGCCTTTGACACATTTGTTGTAAGTGTCAGGGTCGCCTGAGTGTTGGTGGCAGAGTGGGACACCTGGCCTGGCAGTGGCTGGGAAGCCTTCCCACGCTGATGGAGTGAGTGCAGCACCTCCTCAGAGCACTGCCCCATGTCTGTGTGCTGCTGGCTTTGGCCAGCCATCACTCGAGGTTGGAAGGTGAGTGGTGACACTGAAGATGTGTCACAGATGTCCAGCATGGTGTCCACGTCCTGAGTGCCCTGCTCATTGCAAAGGAGGGCAATGGGGGTGAACTCTGCATCCCACTGTCGGGAGTGGGAATGGACTCGGGTAGCACGCCCAGGCCCAGACATGCCAACCCCCCTTGTGGCACTCCTGGAGGGGGTTGTCATAGAGGTTCTCGTGGTTCTGCTTAAAACCGCCAAGTCCTCCTCTACCACCAGAGTATCTCCCAAGTCTGCTGCTGTGTTTTACCAACCCAAAAATCCTACACACACACTGAACACAGACTCCTGTGGTCTCCTTGGGTGAATTGCTGCCTCTCTGTTCATTTGTGAACAGTGGCTATGCAGGAGGGTGGGGCACTGTGTGGGCCTTGGAGGCACAGAGAGGTATGAAGGGCTGCTTTCAGGGAGACAGATTCATAAATAGACTGGATGCCAGAGAATAGTGAGATTTGCTGCTGAACAGCCCAGAGCGGGGAAGTCTGGTTGCCCCAGGGAAGTTGCTGAGGGTTCAGGGGCTGGGCCACCAGACTGCTTCCTGAGGGGTGAGCATGACTTACCCTGGCACCCGGGACACCCTGTTGCTGGGACGTCAGAGTGACAAACTGCTTCTTCTCACTGCTGAGCATGGCACCCCGACACACTGTGTCTGTGAAGTCAAAGCATGCAGCTTAATAGGATGTAAAGAGCTCAACAGTGAAGTGTGCACCTTACAAAAAATAAAAGCAATTTAAAAATAGAAAACTGTGCAAGTGGATCTCGGGGATTGAATTACCAGTGAGGGGAGAGAAGGTGAGAGAGAGTAAACCAGTCAAATGAAAGAAAATATTATTATGAGAAAAAGCACAATGTTAGAGACGTGAACAGGGTTTAACGCTATAAAATTTTATCAGAGATTTGACCATAAAGGTAAAACCTGATAAAATGATGGCTCTTCTTTTCCCAGCGGCCATTTTACAATCAATGAAACAGAGAAAGAAAGGACTGTTCTTCCTTTTCCTCCTTCTCTCCTTCCTCCCCTGTGCTTTCTGCTATTTATTGATGTTAATACTAAAGATTCAGCTTCCGATGTTCCTCCTGCTAAATGAAAATGAAGCAGCATTTCAATCTATTGTTTAATAGATGAACTTCGTTGTGTTTATCTTGGAGCTGCTTGCTATGTTTTTCTAGTTATGGAGGAGATTAGAAGTGGTTTAGATGGGGCCAGGAGAAGATTTATTTACATAAAGCTCTCGCAGCATCCTCTGTCTCTGACAGACAAAGTCCCTAAATGTGTACAGTTCCTCCTAGAAATTCTGCCCGGCTTGTTTCCAGACCAGGGATGCCATGTGCGAGGAAGCTTATGAGTTTATTTTTGACAATATCCACTTTAAACAGCTTTTTAGGAAAGCCAGGAGGGAAACTCGTGCCCTGATGTTTACTCTGTGCGAAGGACCTCACCTTATTGGATCTTCAAGGAGGTGATAGTGGGAAGATGTTGCCATTTTCATTCATTTGTGTTCAGTGAGCAGAAACCCACAGTGAATCCAGAGCCCAGTTCCAGGTGCACCTGTGTGGCAGTGGCGCCCAGGCTTCGTGTCTCAGCCCGTGTGGAAACACAGAGCTCTGAGTGCCTGTGAGGCTCCAGCTTTAACGTGGACCTTGTGATGAAAAGGGCTCGGCCCCAGTCTGGTGTTAGCACACTTTTTCCTTTTTTTTTTTTTTTTCTGAAATAAATCTATTTTTTGAGCAGCTTTTGGTTTACAGAAAAGTTGAGGAAGAGGTACAGAGTCCCATCTGCCCCCACCTCCACCCCTGCACTTCATTTCTGTTCCTAATGTCTTGCATTACTGTGGTTTGTCTGTTATAATCCGTGGACCTTCCTTAACACATCATTGCCCGAAGCCTGTGGTTCACATTCACATTGAGGTTCACTCCTGGTGCAGTTCATTCTATGGGTTGGCAGATGTATGATGCCATGTGTCCACCGTGACAGCATTGCACCCTGTGGGTCTCTGCCCTCGGGATCCTCTGTGTCTTTCTGTTACCCCTTCTCCCCCCAGGCCTTGGTGACCACTCATGTTTTTACTATTTCCATAGTTTTTCTTTTTCCAGAATGTCATATAGTTCAAATCATACAGTATATAACCCTTTAAGAATGGCTTCTTTTTCTTTATTTTTAAGAGTCCTGCCACTAATTCACCCAAACAGATCCAAGATGTGTAGTGAGTCAGCATAATGTGACTGTAACGTGACTGTGTGTTGTCCAGAAATTAATGGGGGGGGGGCAGTGTCGCTCATGGGGCCAGGTTTCCAGAATCGGCTCCATTATATTACACATAACAGAAAAATAGAAAAGTGATAAGATGACAGGCTGCTAACAGGGTCCTGAGAGAAACCCCAAGGCCTCTCAACCTCTTCTCTGACCCACTCCACTGTGGCCAAAGTCTGTGAATCAGTCCTGACCAATTTCATTCCCAAAAGGGTGACCTTTACTGAAGGATGATCTGTTTCTTTTTGGAACTTTTTGGAGCCATCTGAGCTCAGGAAAGTTTTAAAGAAGTGACAGCTTAAGTACTATGGTGCCACCCCCCTCCCTTTGTTTTTAACATTTATCCTGCTTAAGGTTTATGGGAGTTTTTGTTTCTGGAGTTTGATACCCTTCATCAGCGTTTGAAAAAAGGTGGCCGTTATCTCTTAAAACATTGCTTCAGCACCATTCTCTCTTAATATTCCAGGGTTCCAGTTATGTGAAGGTCACACCGTTCTCCCAGGTCCCATCTGTCTCTTAGGCTGGTGTCCTCCTTACCTGTCCTTCATTCAGTGGAAAGCCCTTGGCTCTAACTTCCATCAGTCCTCATCTGAGTTCTGTGATCAAATAAAGCCATCTATTGAGTTCTTTATTTCAGTCACTGTATTTTTCAGTTCTAAAGTCTTTCTAATAGGCATCATTCCCTGGTGGAGTTCTCCATCTGCATTCTACTTCCTTGGACACATTAACCATACAGCCCATGCCACAGTATCTGGACCACTCTGGTTCCATTTCTATAATCTGTTTTATTGCTTGGTTCTATTTATATTGGGATAGTCTATAATAGACTGACACTGTCCCTCAGAGTAAACAGAAAAAACTATGTAAAATACAAATTTCAAACTGTGGTATATATACACCATGGAATACTATGCAGCCATAAAGAAAGATGGAGACTTTACCTCCTTCATGTTTACATGGATGGAGCTGGAAAATGTTCCTCTTAGCAAAGTATCTCAAGAATGGAAGAAAAAGTATCCAATGTACTCAGCCCTACTATGAAACTAATTTATAGCTTTCATAGGAAAGTTGTAACCCAATTTTAGCCCAAGAAAGGGGAAAG
>CAUYQV010099435.1:0-10190 GCA_963574575.1 Galagoides demidoff | reverse complement strand
TTTAGAATGAGAATAACAATAGCTACAGAATTTATGGAATAGCTCACTAAGGTTGTTCATGGAAGAGTGTTTAGCAAAGCACTTGCTATCTTAGTAAAAGCTTTAAAACTGCCAGATCTCATCATTTCTGGTGTTATTATTGCAACTGCTACTCTGATCCACTCTTTGGCACTGGTTCACATTGAACAATCCTGCCAAGGAAGCCCAACTTTCTGTGGTGGGATTCCTGTTCAGGAACCCTGGCTTGCAGGTGATGGCCTCTTATCTGGTGCTCCAAGTGGTCAAAGCTGAATCCTAGCCTTCTTGCCTTCCAAATTTCCTGTAATGTGGATCCATTGACCATTATCACACCTCTGACTTCCCTAATAAGTATTGCTTTGCTGAGGTGCCCACAGATTAACAGTGCTACACCTACTGAGTATCACAATCTTCTCATCACGGAGGCAGAGGAGATGTAGAGATAAGCTTAGTCTCTGGGTCTGGATCTTCTAACTCCACTGTTTTTGTTCTTGACTGACTAAGGTTGATATAGTCATATTCCAAGCTATTACAAGGACACAAGTTTTATTTTTAACACCTTGGTATTATTAAGAACCATACGCATTACTATAGCATTTAAGAGTGACATTTAGAGAATGAAAGAATGCACCATTAGGAATTACGGATCTGTGTACAAATGAGTACAAATGCAAACACAAAATGCCTCGGTCATGCCGTTTCCTTGCTGAGTCTATGGTTTATGGGTGAAAGCTTCATTGGCCACAGAAACCATTTGGAAGGATCATTACCAACTGCATAAAACTTTGACAGTCAGAACATATTAGGAGATTGTTGGCCATAACTGATTGAAAATACGAGTATAAGTGAAGCAAAGCTAAGACTGTGGATTGTTCTGAGACTCTGAATACCAACATAGTTGAATCTAGTAATTTACTGTTACCGATGTAGTATATCTCCATGAAGCACTTTTAACCCTATTGATGGCTGGAGGAGTCATTGATGGGCGAGAGGTTTTCATTTTATTTTCTAACAGGCTTAGATTACTTTCTACTTGCTTCTTCTTGCTTTCTTAGCAACAAGATTCTACTATTGCTCCTTTTTAAGTCCCAAAGCCCTATTCTGCTCAGCATGAGGTGTTAGGAAATGATATAGAAAAATGATTTTAAATTTATTCTGGGATTGTGCCCCCAAAATGTGGTAGAAAGACTAGCTTTTTCCTTCAAGAATCACCAATCACTGCCATAAAAATGAAAAAAAGGGCAGTCCCAGAGAGTAAGACATTTGTCTCTTAAGCTGGGCACCTGTGAAGTACCTAAATGGACATAATTTACACCCCACGGTTTCTCAGCCTGATTTAATTTCTTGTCCTTTAAATAGCTGGTTTAGGGTGATATATTGGATATATTCCCTATGGAAGGTAAAATTAAAAGATTGTAATTGGGAGGGCATAAATTACAATTTCTGTAATAATGGCCAATCAGAAGATGTGGCATCTTCAGCCAACGCTGCTGATTCCTGGCCGAAGGCCTTGCACATGTCTTTGCAAAGCCTCACATATGGCCTTTAAAATGAATCAGAGAAAAAAGAATAATTATGAGTTGAATGGGTACTGTGATTAACAGTAATACTGAATCTTTTGAAAAATTTAAAATGCCATTATAATTTAAAGCTCTTTTAGTGTCGTATCAACAACATGGAGGAATAAAATAAATCTGAATATTCAAACCCAAAGGAAAATAGTTATTTCAGCTATTTTTCAGTAAGCTGGATACGTTCTTTGATTTGTTGACTGGTGCTTTAAGTCATGGAGTAATTATTTGGAGCTGGTAAAATGCAAACAGAAAGTGTTGTTCATAGTGTGGCACCAGGCATGGTGGGGTGTAGACTCATCTCTCCCAATGTGGGGTAGCACCCGGGTCAATCACTGTTTTTCAACCTTTTTTATCTTACAGCACACTTGAAACTATAGTTAAATTTCCACAGCATACTTAAATTATCTTGATTTTAAAAATGTTATAAAGAAAGAATATACTTTTTGTGCTTTGAATTTCTTTCAAAAATAATTTAATTAATGATATTTAAAAGTTTTCAGAGCATAGTACACTGTGAGAGTACGATTCTCTCACAGTACACCAGTTCAAAATCGCTGACCCAGGCACTAATTAGCTGTGAGATCTTGGACCCTTCACTTACCCTTAATCTTCAGTTAAAAAATAGGAAGTTAGGTAAGATGATCTTATATTCTCTTAAAACTATTAAATTAAAAGATTCCCAGATTATGTTCTCTGACGTGGCAGAACAGTCAAATGAGCTGACATTTATTCTCCAATATGCTTATTTTAACAATTATACTCTGTTTTTTGTTGTTGTTGACAATATGATTGACAATTTTTAATTACTATTATTATTGTTGTTGTTTGGGATTCATTGAGGGTACAAAGAATTAGGTGATATTAATTGCATCTGTTAGATTAAATCCCTCTTATAATTATGTCCTGCCCCCAAAAGATGTGCCACACAGCATGACCCTCCATCCTCCTCCTTCCTCTCTTCTCAGTATGGCTGACTTGCCAGCCACCAAACCCATGGCAAGTCCACTCCAACTGGCATGCAAATCTGGTTGCTGAATACTGTACAAGTCTACCTGCTCTTCCAAGTTTTCCACACCGTGCACAGCTTGCCCCAACAACTGAAAACTCTGGAAAGGCTTCCTCCCATCCTGGACCTCTGTGGGGGGCCAGGGGATCCCAGCCCATCACAATCACTTGCCTAATTTCCACCACTCCAGATCATACACTGTATCCAGCTCACTATCTTCTCCATGTACTCCCTGAGCTATGACTCAGAGCCTGGGTTGTCTTTTTTTCCCCACTTGTTCTAGAAGAGCTCAGCTAAATGAGCCTTCTGGTCCACCATCTTGTTCCATCCCCCTCATGGTTGACAATTTTAATATCTCAGTTTCTTCAAGAGTGAAAAGGAGTTCTTCCTAGAACGTTATATTATTGTCAGTATCAAATAAAACACAAAAAGAATGTCAAATATTATGTCAAGTGTTACTTCTGTAAATCTTTCCCATGCCATGTTTTTCATCTACCTTTTCCTCATCTTTCTCCTCTTCATTATCAGCTTTCTTTTATATCACTCATTAATTTCCTACTCACAATTCAGTGCTTATAACAAAATATTCATAGGTAGCTTCTACGTAACCAGAAATGTTCATTTCCAACACACATGTCCCCAAAATTTGGACCATGTCATGGAAACACCTTTGTTATAGCTAAAAAATCCCTAACTCAAGGAAATTCAACCTTATGATGATCTACGCTGCCTATGAGGTATGTCCTAAAATTACACATCTACTCCTTGTGGGTGCTCTATGCTGGACCATGGTTATCTATCCTGATTAGATTTTGTTTTCTTGATCAACTTAAATACAAAGAATAGAGAGACTCAGAACATACAGCAGCACAGAAGAAAAGACATGAAGAGTTTGTAATACACAGAAGCCACAGGATAGGGTGAACTGTAAGTAAATAGAAGTGTGGAGTTAGCCCCAGTCCCAGCCAATAAAAACAGAAATAGAAAAAGAATTATGGAAAGAGAGAGACAAACTGAGTTGGGAAATAATTTATTACTGGAATAAATGTGTCCACTAGAGCAGCTCGAGCTCTTACTGAGTTCCAGTTCTCCACGAGGCCTGCCTATGTATCTGCTGAGAATTTCATCAGTGCTTTCCATCTCCTCATTGTGAAGTCTAACCAAATCACATAGTGCTTGAAGAAACCTATGTACCTTTTGTTCTTTGTAAACTTGAAAGAACCTAACACAAGTGTCAATAAAATTGACTTGTATTTGGTCCAAAATGGGCTTATTCCTGAATATGCAAACCCCACATATCTTAGGGTTGGCAGGAGAGAGTTACAGTAACGTCTAGACACATCAGTCTATTAACATGTTAGGTTTTAGTAAAGGGACAAAGAATCTAAAAGTTTACATGCATGAGATGACTGTTTATAAAGTATTATGTTTTCATGCTATTCTTGTTTATCATTTGCAGGGATAATCATGATTGGGGTGTAATATGATTATTTTGTAAATAGAATTCAGTTAAAGTTATTGCTTTCTTGAATCCCTGGAATCAGCAGTATGGATTATCATTCCCTACCAGAGAACTGTATAAATTAGACCACAGAATGCTTACTCTGTCTGCTGGTTGTTGAAGTATTTATCAGCGTGCTAATTAGAGTCCTGTTTATGAGGCTAAAAAAGCTCAGAGCCAATTTCTCTCGTAGCTCCTGTTGGTGGGCATAGTTTCCGGAAAAGCATGGTTACATCTGGTGTGCATGTTGTAGCTCAGCACTGATATTTTATTTATTTTATAGCCAGCAGCAGTTTTGCAAGCAATATCTGTCTGAAGCAGTGGATTCAGTACAAATAGCAATGTAGCTGTGATATGCTTTGTTCTATCAGTGGAAAACTTAAAAAAAAAAAACCGTGTGATTTGAATATCCTTATAAACTATGTTTAGCACACCTTTAAATGAAGGAAGAGTGGATGGTAGAAACAAAAGCATCCCATACAGCCCTCTCCCCAGTCTGATCTGACACAAAGTAAAACTCACGTGATGTCCTAAGAATGAAATCATCATCATAAGGCCATTTCAGGAACCAAAACACCCAGACAACATTTTGACGCATGAAGAAAAGGAAATGCTTTTCCACTCTGATTTAGTTTGTCACTTGGGCAATAGGCCAACAAAAACATCTCTTTGCTCAGCATCATTGCTCATTTGCAGATGAATATACTTTTTTTTTCCTCTGTCCATCTATTCTTGTATTTAAATTGGTATCCATACCAGAAGGGATTAGTATCACGCATTCCTCACAGTAAAAGATGCCTAGTTCTCATGGTCCCTAGGTCTGAATGAGATGCAACTTTACTTACTGGCCAATTTCATTCACTTATTTAGAAAAACAGATGGTTCTGGCTGGTTTTAAAAAGGGACAATGCTATTTATCCAGTTAATTACTCTATCATAGGTGTGGCAAACCTTAACACAGTATCTTGTCTGTAGCCCTCAACACCTTAGTCCCTAATAACCTTTCCTGCTACATTATGCATTTCTTTATAGCCTCTTGTGACTTACATGAAGAATGAATGATGATGTGAGAAGCCCAAAGCAGTCTTTGCAATGTTGCTTAATTGATAGACTTGGTAAACATTGATAATCCGCAGCTTGGTGGTATTGATGGCCAAGAAATGCTTTTCCAATTCTGCCCTACAATTTTCCATGTCTTTCCACCCCCCGCCCCCCAAAAAAATTAAGGCTAAAGAGAACCATAAACCATTGGAGAAGAAATAGGATACAGAAAATGAGGAGAATCATCATTGATAAAACATCATTTTGCTCCGTGATGAGATTTCCCATTACTCTAACGATCAGCTGACCAGGTCAGTTTAATACAGGTTGTTATCAAATGAACAAAAATAAAACAAAGGAAGTTCTGAATGTACTTTCCTGTTATTGCTAAATGGCAGTGGAGTTGTGTATAGAACTTTATAAAACACTTCAGATTTGGGTTCACAGTGACAGTTTGGTTTGGGGAGTAACTTTTTTTTTCTTCCATCTTTTATCTATGATCTTCACCTAACACCTTTATCCTAGTGAATTCTCATTAAAATAAATGTCAAAAGAATATATAGCTTAAGAGAAGTACATTAAAAGAGAGAGAGAGAGAAGAAGAGAACATCAAAGCCAACCCCGTCCCTTCTGGATTTGAGGATTTCTTCTTAATCCAGTTATTGCTTTATTTCTTGTTCTTCTGTCTGTACTGCAGCAAAGTATTAGCATGTACATCTACAGAGAAAACGGTAATATTTCCACAAATGAGTTAGCACCTTCCTTTCCTCTAATGAGTTAGCACCTTTTTTGTAAAAAAAGTGTTTCAGTCAATATTGCTAAAAAGAACTGTGACCAAACCCTTGCCCTGCGGGTCTCTCAGATTATGTTGTAAATGGCAAATTAAAGTAGAAGAGTGAATAAGGACATATTCTAAAAAACGGAAAAAAGGAGCGTGAGAGAGAGACAGAGAGATATCACTTCCCACCTAGGAGATCTGAGACAGCTAAATGGATAAAAAATTTAAAGTTGTAATTAGCAGGATAGGAATAGTGGAAAGAGAAATAAACCATTTGGTAGAGAGAGGAGGCATGTGAAAAACTTCTCAGTCAATATTTGTATAATTAATTTAAGAGTTAACTACTTGTGCAGGCAAGAAAAAAATTAGAACAAATTCAAGGTAGGGCATCTCTCTTAATACTAGAGCACACAGTGTTGATGATACGTGAGGAAAATATTAGATTAGGTTATAAAGAGAAACAATGGTAATGTCACATTCAGTACAGCATGTCCATTATGCTGAGGCGCCCTGGAAGGTTTTCCAGCAAGGGTGTAATCTGGAAATATAGGCTTGAAAGGTACCTCTGGCAGCACTATTAACAAAAAATCGGGGAGTGAAATGCTTAGTGGTAGAGGTTAATTAATTAGTGTAGTTTTGGTAGGTTTCAATAAAATCTTAGAAGTCACTAATATTCTATAGTGGGTTACAATTTACAAAGTTTTCTCATATACATTTTCTCTTTTGAAAACTGATTTAGGGCAGAAGGACAGTACTGAAAATGAAGCACAGAGGTGAAATATTATACAGGCCAAATTGAAGGATCTGTCTACTGTTGAATATGGACCATAAAAAAACTATCAAAAAGGCTCCACTATTGCCTGAGAGCTCCTCGTCATCATGGCCACTGCAACATGCTATGGATATACTACTATGTGGTAGACTCTGTGCCAAAAATCTATATCAGATGATCTCACTTAGTCCTCATAGCAGCTGAACACAGTCACTTCCATGTGACAGATGGGGGAACTAAGGATTAAGAGATATAAAGAAATCTGTTCAAGATCACATAGCTGTTTAGTGGCAGAACCAAGACTTGTTTGAATCTGAAGCTATCAACCATTTTAACATGGAGTACCTTCTACTACTGGTTAGTGATGGGCGTGGAAGAAATTTCTTTGTTTATATCTTCCTGTTTTAAGATATGCGGGTCTTGACTTTGATTCAAGAAAGACAGTGCTTTATTTTAAATTGTGAGCCAGGAGGTTGTCAAACTTGATTATAATGGCAACAGATCCCATTTGAAGAAATGTGGCCATCTCTTGCCACACTAGATTTTAATCCCAACCATGTGCAAACAATGGGAAGCTTTTCTGCCAAAATGCTGTGGCATCATGATAGAGTTACTTTCACTCTTAGATATTGTTATATCAAAAATCCTCAAGCCTGAGTGACAAAAATCATTTTCCTCTTACCAGTCATTCAAATCTGATGATATCTGCATTCTCAATGTTATTTTTATGCAGTCACAAAAGTAATGTCCAACATGCTTGACCTTTAGCACTCCTATATAAAGTATGGTGTGTTGCCATTAGGGTCTCCCGGAAAAGCCATGTCACAGAGAATAAGCATGCTTATTGAAATTGTGTTTTAAATAAAGGTGACCATCTGCTCGCTCAGGCAAAATGGTGAGTTTCTTTAATTGCAGTTGGTTTATATAGGGAATTTTGTACATGCACACAATACAGCAATGACCTCATTGATCCATTTAAACATCATGTGACTACCTTGTGATTAGCTTCTGATAATTCACTCAACATACACCTTTTGAAATAACTCTTTCAACATAACCCAATTTAACATAACTTAATGGAGAACATGCTAGCTATTACTTCTTTGTTCTTATCTGGTGATGCCTGAGGCTATGGAGGAACAAGGTAGATTGAATACTTGTGCTTGCTGGCCTTGCTATTTGGAGGCTTTTACTTTAGATCTTTATACAAGGCATAAAGAAACTTCTTGGGCATACAGGAATTTGTGTGCAAACCTCTGCTCCCATGTAGGCCTTTTTTACTGGAACCTTTTATAAGGAATTTTCAGGCTGGACTTCTCAAAAGCCTTTCATGAGCCCAAGTTTCATCTGTGCCATTAGATACCTGTATTAATTGGGTAAATTCCTCTTCTCTTGAGGTCCCTGAGCACATTTTCATTCCTGGACCCATCAGCAAGCAACCTTCGTTACTTACCACAGATCAGAAAAGGTTACTGATGGGTATCTGGCCAGTTTTCCAAAGGTCTTTTTTATTGGCCTTATAAAGTCAACCTTAATTCCTTAACACAGTAAATGCTATTCCAGCCAAAGCCTTGGTTATGTTAGGCTCACAACTAACCTGGCCACATGGTATTCTGCCTCAGTTTCTTACAAGTATGTCTGCACAAAGTCTTTTCACTGCTCTCTCTCAAATGGCTTTTTTGGCCAGAGGCATATAGGTGTTTCACCTATAATAGTGAAATTCTTTTGAAGTCCAACTTTAGTCTTTCAGGCCACTGGAACCTATAAAAGGTTACTGCTTCAGTGCACTAAGTGGGTCTTTGGTGGTATGAAGCAATTAATGAGTGGTCCAGAGATGCACAGTAATAGCTTTAATCAAGATTACAACTGAGGTCCTCAATTGCTACAACTTCTATGATGTATTTTAACATAAGTGTAAACATGCACTATCAGATGTATTCACTAGGATTTCCATCTACTCTGTGCTTAAAATCACAGCATGCCTAGTAAGGATATCTTTTTTGCCATGTACTTCATGTAGTTACCCAATTATATACTCTACAGAGACTTTGTATTAGAAGTGCCCAGCAGAAAGAAAAAGGTACAGAGTCACACTATTATGAGAATATGGGGTTCCTAGTTCAAATGATAAAGCCACTTAGTCACAAATATTAAAGCAATGATAAGCATTTTTTTCTACTAAGTAGCCATTATTATGTTTCTCACCTTCTCTTTTCCCTGTATTGGTGTATTACTTTATTTTATTCATTTCTTTCCCTAGAGTAAGAGGGGAAATAAACAACAGGCTGTATTGAAAACCGTTTCTTTCCCAAGAAAGCAGTAGCAAGAGAAAATCTATTTAAAGGATATTGTCTCTTTGGTTAAGCAGGAAATGAATTTGCTACAAAGGCTCGTGGAACCCTGCTCTGATAGAATTGAAGGTAATTAAAATCTAATGGTAGAATCTAACCATTTAAATTGCAATTTAAATTGGCCAAATAGGATTGAAATCAGAGTACTTGACAACCTTAAAATAGGACTATAAGAGATTTGCTATATGCATGTGAAATATGTTGCTTACTCTGGATTGAAATTAACATTGCACGGATAAAATGAAATAGTTTTTAAATTTATATGACTTTCCATTAGAATAAAAAGATAGTCTTGAGAATTTTAATCTTACAAAAATATAATGACAAAGAACCAAAGAACAACTGGCAGAAAATTAAAAGCTTTCAATAACCAACAAAAGATGATTAGGTATTTGCTGTTTATGAGATCTTATTATTGTAGCATGTATAGTTTATTATATGAAGTCTGAGGATGAGAATTTAAAATTATCAAATCACATTTATTGCTAGTTTAACTTAAGACTGTACAGTTGGGCCTAGCAGTTATTCTCTTTCCAAATGTGGAAAACTTAGTTGCAATGCAAAAGTTTTGAGATGTAATAATAGGATTTTTATTAAAATTTTAATATATTTAAACAAGTTTGACTCATGGAACAAGGAAATGCTATTTGCATTTCTTACAAGAATTAATAAAGCACAAAAAATAAGGACTCTAGTGGAAGTTTAGAGAGATTATGATTAACTAAAGTGAATGTAGTTCTTCCAAATGTTTGCTCAACACTCTTCTGACATGACGCCAACTCTCAACTTGCTGCACATTCCCCAAGGCACTAGGGACCGCTACTCTTAATACCACACCAACCACCCAGAAGTCCAGTGTGGTTGAGGATATGATCCACTGCATCTATGTCTGTTAGACTTTATCTCACTCCAGAGGACCAGAGAGAAACTTTGTAGCCCTCACTGGCCAAATATAACCTAGATCTCTGAACAAGGATATGGGTTGAAATACACTGATAGAAGAATGGTTGGCTCGGCGCCTGTGGCTCAATCGGCTAAGGCGCCAGCCACGTACACCTAAGGTGGCGGGTTCAAATCCCCAGCCCAGGCCCGCCAAACAACAATGATGGCTGCAACCAAAAAATGGCCAGGCGTTGTGGCGGGCGCCTG
>CAUYQV010099433.1:0-41171 GCA_963574575.1 Galagoides demidoff | reverse complement strand
CCCTAGGCCTCAATTTCAGAGGTCAGCAAAGGCCTGTGATTAGTTTGTCTCCCTGACTGGGGAGCCAGTCCACCGACAGACAACATAGCCAAGGGCAAGGGGACATTCCCTGGGCTCTGAGTGCTGGATGAGGACTGCAAGTGAGTAACATTTGCAAAGGAAGCTGTATATGAAACAGCACAATGTACCCCATGTTTGCATCAATGTATACAGAGATCAATTATTAAAAAAAAGAGAATATTTTCCAGCTCCATCCATGTAAACATGAAGGAGGTAAAGTCTCCATCTTTCTTGATGGCTACCAGGCACATCATAATTAACTGCACAGAAGATTTAAGTATGGTCATAGTACAAATATTTAAGAGGAGGACAAGGGAGCTTTCCATAACAAGCAAAGAAGCAGTGCACAGCTATGGGATAAGAAAAATATCACAAAAAAATCCTTGAAATTTCAGTTTTGGAAAATTTCCAAAAATTGTGTCCATCCCAGGAACAGTGAGCTGAATGTCTGAAATACGTACCCCTGTATACTTGAAGCTACAAGATGAAGAGAGCTAGGGTCCTGGGAGGGGAATACCTTCCAAAAATCTAATATATATCTTATTCTACAGTGTTTGATATTTTACCAGTCAAATCATTAAAACACACTTTTTTTTGTTTGTTTTTACACATTGTCTACAAAGCAGGGAGCACAATGTTTACAATATGGAAGTTGCTAGGCAAGAATGATTCAAACTTCATCAAGATGTTCTGTCTGTGTGCGCTAGTCAATGTCCTTTAAGCACTCAAGTGAATCTACTCTTCCATTTCTCCATTGACAATCTTTATCTTCATCTTGACCTGTAACTAATCCAAATTCTCTATTCAGGCCTACCCTTCTAGAAAAATCTCTAGAATCCCTATTTACTTTTCAGATTATAGCTACTAGCCTCTAAGTTGGAATTTTCATTCCCTTATGGTGCCTGATCAGACCAATTTACAACGTAGTTTGGATAACTAGTCAACCACATTATATATACCCATAGCTCTCTGAGATGTTTTTGCATTTTAAAAATATATTATTATTGTTTATTTTTCCCCAGAATTATTAAAGTGGTATGAAATAAATGATCAAGAAGGCTGATTGACTCAAAGAAATGTATATTTAAATCAGGGGTTGAGCAACATTTTGTGTAAAGCATCCACTTATAAATATTGTAGGTATTGAATAAATATTGAAGTTCATATGACCTGTTGTAGCTACATGACTCTGTCACTGAGCACAAAAGAAACTTTAGACGGTATGCACTTAAATGAGTGTAGCTGCAATACAATCAAAATTTAATTATAAAAATAAGTAAGTTGAGTTGCTCAGCAGATTATTTCTCTGAAGCAACAAGCCTTTAACTGGAGAAAATTTTAGAAAACAACTATTTTAATCATCTGAAAACTGATCTAAGTAGTACACAGGCAATGGTGACACATATATACAAGAAAATATGAATATTAGCAAGAAGAGAGTCTGTGGCATTTGAGAACGAACTCTTCCAATTTCCTGATATCAGCTTTAAGTCAAAAAAGATTTTCTCTGAATTCTACACTTGGATAAGTGTGACTAAGAAATGGGAAGCTCCCATTTTCCCCAGATTTACAGGGACAGTTTCACACTGGGAATGTCAGGACATATTGGGTCTGACAAGCATGTTTGTGAACTTACCTCCATGTGTTTATGTTAGCAGCACTGTATGAACAACTCAGTGAGGTTTATAACCTTCCCATATCAGTGTATCACAGCTGTGTTCATGTAACAAGCTTAAATGATGAAAACATTGCAGAAATGGATTGAATTGTAAAAAAAAAAAAAAAAATAGTGGGCTGACTGTGAGAAGAATAACAGGCCCAGTAAACATCCATATAGAGATAGGAAAATCTTAACTGAAAATCTTGACATGAGAAAAGTGTGTGCAAAAATGGTCCCAAAGGAACTCAGTGATAAACAAAAGCAAAGGAGGGGCCAAGTTTTCCAAGATCTTATGGAAAGGTAAGATGATGTTTTGGACTCTGTTATTGTTAGTGATGAAACATGGGTGTACCAATACTATCCTCAGATAAGGCATCAAAGTGCATAGTGGAAATCAGCCAATTCTCTATTAGTAAAATAGTCCCATCAGTCCAAATCAAAAGTGAAGATGCTGCTGCTAACCTTTTTAGATATCAGAAGGATTTATCATTATGAATTCGTACCACTGGACAAAGTTAAACAAGTTTATAATTTTGGAAATACTTAAAAGGCTACATGAAAAAGTTAGATGAAAATCACCTGAACTTTTTGTTAATAATGAATGGTTCTTGCATCTTGACAATGTACAGCTCACAGAGTACTGTCTGTGAGGGAGCTTTTAGCCAATAAACAAGTAATTGTATTAGAACACCCTCCCTCCCTACCTTATATGGCCAACAATAACTTTTTTCTTTAACTAAAGTTAAAATAAAGGAATATTTTATTCAGGACATCAAGGGAAATACAATGACAGCTCTGATGACCACTCCAGATAGAGTTCAAAATTGCATTGAAGGGTGGACTAGGTGCTTGCATCAGTTCATAGCTTCCCAAGAGGAGTACTTCCAAGTTGACCATAGTGATATTCAGCAATAAATGTAGCACTTTTTCTAGGATGAATTCACGAACTTAATTGTCAGATCTCATATGTATACTTTATACCATCTCCCAGATTAATGTTGCTTAAGCTCTACTTCCAGAAGTTACTACTGATATGACTAAAAATCCTTTCTTTCATGAAAGTTCCACTTATAGGGATAGAACAGTGAAAGAGAATACTAAATCTTGATTGGACTTATGCCAGTTTGCTCACAGGACAGAGGTTCCGTTCTGGGAGAAGCAAGTGGAGGAAGGCAAGAGCTACTGAACTTCGACACTCCAGTACCCACTGATACAGCATGGATGTTAATCTAGAAGAAACAGGCTGCTCTCTCTCCAACCATCTTTTGTGTGATGGCACAGATGATGTGGTCATGGGAAGATTCAGACCATAAAGATAGCTCTGCCTGAAGGGACTGACTTTTTGAAACAGAATGTATAGTGGAAAACTCCATGATTAAGGAAGGATCTTGTCAAAAACTAGATTTTGGTGAAGACCAATTAAGAGGTAGTTGGTATCTCTGATATAGGGAAAAGTTTAATAAAGTTGACTAAGAAAAGAGACAGTCAAGAGGAACCTTCATAGGATTGCAGTAAGGGTATTGGGAAGGTTGTGTGGATATACCACTCATGAGCCATCAAAGGAAAACATGGCAAACTTGAGAGCATTCTCCAAGCCACTCACAGATCAATGAGCAAAATGTGGATGTTTATTGGCTCAAGGAGCTGAAGCACAATTTTTAACCAAACATTAACTGAATAATACACTATTCTTTTATCAAGATGATTAACTACGAAGAATATAGGCATAAAAACAAGATTATATTTAACCTTGGTGGTCTTTAGGCTAGTAAATCCCTGAGATTTGAACCAGAGAGGGATTTTATAAACCATTCAGCCCAGGATGAAAGTGAAGAAAAATCCAAGTTCCCTTACTTATAGAAACATTCTTTTTGTTTGTTTGTTTATTATTAAATTATAGCAGTATACATTAATACTATCATGGGGTACAGTGTGCTTTTTCTGTATACAATTTGAAATACTTTCATCCAACTGGTTAACATAGTCTTTTTCTTATTTATTGTGTTAAGACATTTATATTCTACATTTAGAGAGAATTACATGTACCCTTATAGGATGAACCATAGGCGTGATCCCACCAATCACTCACCCTCTCCACAACCCTCCCCTCCCTCTCCCCTCTCCTACTGGTGGGATTGCAAACTAATACATTCCTTTTGGAAAGACATCTGGAGAACACTTAGAGAACTAAAAATAGACCTGCTATAGAAACATTCTAAAAGTCACATGCAGACATCCAATGGTAAAGAGTAAAAAATCTAACTGGGTCAATGGGCTTCACTACAATCTTTCATGAATAAATAGTCTAAGTCTCAAGGAAGCCAGATTTATGAATGTAAAAGGTTGGAGGGAATTTGTGGAGTGACACAGGGCACTGCACAATGCATGAAGAAAAGAATTAGCAGAAGTAGTCCAAGTTACTAAACAGATAAATAAATGATGAAATAAATAACAAAAGCAACATGTTCCAGAAATGCTGGGAGGGGGTCATTATCTAGAGTTGCTACAATGTAGTATTTTCAACAAAGAAGATTAAGCTATAATGAGAAATGGGAAAATGCAACCTATCCACAGGAAAGAGAGCAAAATATAGAAAGAAACTTTGAGAGCACCTAGAGTTTGTACTTAGTAGACAAAGTTGTCAAAGCAGCTATTATAAATACATACAAAGAACTTAAGGAAACCACACTTACTGAGTTAACCGAAGGTATAAAAATGATATACCATGAAACAAATGATATCAGTGAAAATATAGAGATTATAAAAATGGGAAATTCTGAAGATAAAATGTATATAGTATGCAAAGTGGAGAATTTACTAGAGGATCTCAAGAGTACATTTAGTTTACAGAGTAAAGAATTTTCAAAATTCTTTGGCTAGATAAATAGAAATTATAAAATCTAAAGAACAAATAGAAAAAAAAAAGAATGAAGAAAAATTAACAGGTCCTCGAAGAAAAGTGGAACATGATGAAACAGAGTAATTTATGTATAATAGAAGTACCAGAAGGTGAGGAAAATGATAAAGAGACAGGGTGGCACCTGTGGCTCAAAGGAGTAAGGTGCTGGCCGCATATGCCAGAGGTGGTGGGTTCAAACCCAGCCCTGGCCAAAACCTGCAAAAAAAAGAAAAAAGGAAAAGAAAATGAAGAATAAGGGGGAGCAAGATGGTGCACTAGAGACAGCTTTATTGAAGCCTTGCAGGATAAGACTGGGGAGAAAAGACTTCAGGCACCTCTGGCTTGAGGATTTCAGAAACATTTCTTTGGGGCACAGGGAGGCAGCAGGAGACTTGTTGAGCTTCCATCCTCAACAGAAGGATGGAACCAGTGGAGAAGTGACACTAGGGCAAGTACTTGCATGCTGGCTGAGACTAGCCAGTGTGGCAGCAGCAATAGTTTACAGATAGAGAAAGGCCTGCCATGTGGTTTTTTGTTTATTTGTTTTGAGATGGGCTCTTGGTTGACTTACCTTGGGAGAGTTTGGTCAGAGTGAGTGATTTTGAACAGCACCAAGGGGCTGGGACTGAGCCACAGGGTGGAGCAATGTTTTCCTGTTTGGCTGCAGGTTTGATGCAGGCATTGTGGGAAAACTTCCTTGTAGGCTCAGCCCTCAGGGTCCTAGTGCAAGGCCAGTTCTGGCACATCTGATAACCAGGCACCCACTCTTGTGGAGATTTGAGGGACACATGCTTTCCTGGGAAAGCTATTGCATGGCCAAGGTACACAGTTTGGAAAGGTTGAAATGGGTCTATGAAGCAGGCTGTGGAGAGTTTTACGTCCCAACCCTGTGGGGATTGAGGACAAAGAAGTCAGAAAGATGGAACGAGGTCTGCCCAACTGACAGAGGCTTCCAATCTCCATCCGGTACAGTTGTATCAGTGTTGTGTTTAGCATCTCATACCACAGAAGATTACCAGTGCCCAGGCAATATGCATCAAGATATGCATACATATATAGTACTTTTTTCTTTTAATTTTTTTCAACTTTTTCCACACTAGATTTTTCTTTCTCTTTTTTTCTTCTTTTTCTCTTGCAATTATAATTTTTCATAATTTCTTTCTTTAATGATAAGGCTCCAGCTCCATTTTTGCTAAATTTTGACCCTGATATTCTTTTCTTCCACCCAAATTTATCCCTTAAGTTTCTTTGTTTTTTTGCTTTGTTTTGATTTATAGCAGTTTAATTTTCTTCTCTATTTGATGGAGGTGGTATTTTGTGTCTCCTGAAGCTGGCAGAGAGCTCCTTACCTTGAGGGACCATCAAACCAAGCACCCTAGAGGCTGGATTTAGTGGGTGTGGGTCAAAGTACCCTACCGTATATGACTATAACTCCACTCTCATTCTGTTCCTCTCCTCTATTTGTCAATATGCCCATTTATTCCTCCTCCATTTTCTTTTTTTTCTATTGTTTTGTATTTTGTAAATTCTTGCAGTCCACTATTTTTTTCCTTTTGGTCCTATACAAAAGAGACACATCAACATCTTAGGTAAGAGGCATGGTAACTTAAAGAGGAGGAGGGGAAAGTGAAAGGGTAAAGTGGGACAAGGAAAAATATTTTTTTAAAAAAGTACTCAATATTAAGAAAGAACAAAAAATCCTGGCAACAACAACAACAAAAAACACAGAACAAAGCAACCCTCCCCCAAGAGATCATGAGGTAGTTACTGCAGAGGATTCCCCCTATAAAGAAACATTAGAATGACAGAAAGGCAATTTAAAATATGGATGGTAAGAAAATGAAGGAAATTGCTGAGAAAGTGGAAAATAACTAAAAGAAAATCAAAAGCAGAATCAAATAAGAGATGAATGGTATGAAGAATATAGAAAGGATATAGTAGAGCTAAAGAAATCGAAGCAGTCAATTATGGAAGTTAAAGATGAAAGTATCAATAACAGATTAGATCATGCAGAAAAAATAACTACCTCTGAGGTAGAGGAAAAAGCTCTTGAACTAACTCAGACAGTTAAAGAGGCAAAAAAGAAGAGAGAGAAAGCAAAATGCTCACTGAGAGAATTATGAATCATTCAAACATATGAATGATAGGGATCCTAGAAGGGAAGGAAGAATGCCCCAGAGGAACAGAAGCCCTATTAGAGGGAATTATAAATGAAAATTTCCCAAGTATCACCATAGATTCTGACACACTACATTCAGAGGGATATCAAACATCAGGTCATCTTACCTCAAACAGAGCTTCTCCAAGGCATATTGTCCTGTCAAAAGCCAAGACAAAAGAGAAAATTCTTCAAGCATCCCGGAGTAAGTGCTATTTTCTTAAGTGTTTTGATCATGAAAGGATGCTTGCTGGATATTATCAAAAGTTTTTTCTGCATCAATTGATAAAATCATATGGTCATTGTTATTTATTTTATTAAGGTGATGTGTCATATTTATAGAATTATGTATGTTGAACCAAACTTATAACCCTGGGATAAAACCAATTTGATCATGGTGTATAATTTTTTTGATGTATCATTGAATTCTGTTCACAGGAATCCTATTGAATATCTTTGCATAGATATTCATTAATGATGTTGGTCTATAGTTCTCTTTCTTTGCTGGGTTCTTTCCTGGTTTGGGATTAAGGTGATATTTGCTTCATAGAATGTGTTAGGGAGGATTCCTTCTTTTTCTATGTTTTGGAAAAGGTTATGTAATACATGTACTAGTTCTTCTTTGAAGGTTTGATTGAATTATCATGTGAATCCATCTGGTCCTGGACTTTTCTTTTTTGGGAGCTTTTGTATAGTTGATGCTATGTTAGTGCTTGTTATAGGTCTATTCAAAATTTCTAATTCTTTCTGGTTGAGTCTAGGATGGTGGTGTGCTTCCATGTATTGGTCCATTTCCTCCAGATTATCATATTTCTATGAATAGAGTTTTTGTAGTAATCACCAAAGACTTTTTTTTTTTTTCAGTTTTTGGCTGTGGCTGGGTTCCAACCTGCCATCTCCAACATATGGGGCTGGTGCCCTACTCCTTTGAGTCACAGGTGCTGCCCACTGAAGAATTTTTTTTTAAATTTCTGTTATTTGTCCTTTATCATTTCTAATGGACATTATTAAATATTTTACTTTTCTTTTCTTGTTAGGTTAGTCAAAGATTTCTCGATTTTATTAATCTCTTCAGAGAATCAACTTTTTGTTTCATTGATCTTCTGAATGATTCTTTTGTTTTCAATTTCATTTAATTCCACACAACTTTTAGCTATTTATTTTCTTCTGCTGGGTTTGTGGTTGGATTGTTCTTCCTTTCCCAGTTGCTTGAGAAGTCCCATTAGGGTTTTGACTTCCTTTCTTTTGGTTTTCTTGATGAAGCCTTCTAATGCTATAAATTTCCCTCTTAGGATAGCTTTTGCAGCATCCCACAGGGTTTAATAATTTGTTTCTTCATTATCATTTTGTTCCAGAAATTCGATAATTTTCTTCTTAATCTTATCTTTGACCCAGATATCATTCAGCCTAAGTTATTAAGTTTCTATGACTTTGTTTGAGAATGAAGATTTCTGTTGCTCTTGAGTTCAACTTTTATTCCATGATGGTCCAAGAAGATACAAGAAATAATTTCTATTTTTTTCAATACGTTGAGATAAGAGTTGTGTCCTAAGATATGATTAATTTTGGAGGATGATCCCTGGGCTGATGTGAAGAATGTGTATTCAGTTTTATTAGGATGAAATATTTTGTTAAATTTCTGTTAAATACATTTGTTCTAGGGTCAAATTTAGGTCCATTATTATTATTATTTTTTAGTTACTTCTTGGAGGATGTATCCAGAACTTGGAAAGGGATGTTAAAATCTCCATTTATTATAGTGCAGGAGGATAGCACATTGTTCACATCTGTTACCATATTCCTTATTAATTTAGGTGCATTTAGGTAGGGCACATAAATGTTAACTATTAAAATCTCTCCATGTTGAGTGTTTCCTTTGACAAATATGTAGTATTCATCTTTGTATTTCCTTAGTTTTGCTGTTTTAAATCCTATTCTATCTGCAAATAAAATTGCAACCCCTGCTTTTTTCTGATTTCCATTTGCCTATATTATAGATGTCCATCCCTTTACCCTAAGTCTTTTTTATCTTTTGATGTAAAATGAGTATCTTGTAGGCAACATATACCTGTACTGATATTTTGCATTCAGTCAGCCAACCTGTGCCTCTTTAGAGGACAATTTAAGCCATTCACATTAATTGAGAGAATGGGTGGGTATGGTAGAGTTTTGACTGTCATGATTGTCAAAGTTCAAGTGGATTCCCCCCCCCCATTGATATTTGTAATTATTTTACCATTGTGGAGGTTAGGTTTTGTTTGATAAATTCTGGGTGAGTTTAATTTGATGGTAGATCATTGTGCTGGTCATTATGTAAAATGGGTTGGAATATTTCCTGGACAGCTGGTTTAGTTGTGGCAAATTCCCTCAACCTGTATATGTCAGTGAAGTATTTGATTTCTCCATCACAAATTAAACTCAGTTTAGTTGAATACAGAATCCTAGGCTGAAAGTTGTTTTGATTTAGGAGATTGAAAATCAGTGACCATCCTCTTCCGGATGAAAATTTTTGGCTGAATGATCTGCAGTCATTCTAGTATTTCTTCCTTTGTACTTAATGCTTTTCATATATCTGGCTGCTTGCAGAATTTTCTCCTTCATATTAACTTTCACAAAGTTAATGAAAATCTGTCTAGGAGATTCTTTATTCGGATTGAATCTTTCTGGGGTTCTGAAACTGTCTCCTATCTGAAATTATGTTTCTCTTGCAGTGCTTGTGAAATTCTTCATAATCTCTTGGAATAGAGCATCTGTGCCTTTAGGATCATCCTCTTCTCTTTCAGGAATTCCTATAATTCACATGTTTGATCTTTTGGAATGATCCCACAACTATGTTAGGAAATGATCAGTTTTTACTTTCCATTTCTCTGCCTATTTAAACACTTGGGAATGTTCAAAAGCTTTGTCTTCAACTTTAGAGATCTTTTCTTCTGCCTGTTCAACTCTATTACTGAAGGATTCTACTATATTTTGAAGCTCCTCATGTAACTTTTTCATTTCTTTGAGCTTTGCTATCTTTCTTATTATGTCTACATCCTTGGTAATTTTGTCTTTCAATTCATTAATTTCTTGAGACTTTAGAATTACTCTTTAGATTTCTATTTCCATACTCCCCTCCATTCTATTCATTTTATTTGCCATCAATATTCTTAATCTTATTTCTAACAATTCAGACATTTATTTATGAATGGCATCTTCTGTTGTATCTCTTTTTTCATTTCTTGGGAGAATTGAGCTGCTCTGGTTATTCATGTTGCCATAGTTCTTCCACTGGTTCTGCCCCATGATTGTTTTCTGTAGTTTGGCTAGTAAAACTGGTAGGGTGCTAGTGGATCGAGGGCCTGAGGAGGTGGAATTAACCAATACTTTACCAATGAGGTGTGACTGGTGATTGTGCCTTTTTCCCTACAGCTTTACAAAGGTCTCTGTCAGAGCTGTAGCCAGAGATTCTGAGGGCCTGCTTAGTGTGACAGCACTAGTTGGCTCTGTCTTGTAGTCAGCCCACCTCTATCCAATACTAATGAGTTGCAGTATTAGGCTGAAATCTCAGCTGAGGAGAGGTACAAGCAACTGTTGTGCCCCACCCCCCACCTTAACAGCTGGAGGAGGAGAATCAGTCCCTCCTTCTACAAACTGAGTACCACTCAACCTTCTAGGGTCCCCAGGTGGACAGCCCAGGTCAAGAGTTCTAGTCTGATTGTCCCTGGCAGTACAATAACTGCTCAACAGGGGAAGTTCAAAGGGTCTCCAGTGATCTGATAGTAGTGATTTACAGGCAGTTCTGACCCCAAAACCTAAGGGGCAGGAGTCTTGTTCTCTCTGGTGAACAATGGGATCACGAAGGTGTATCCCACCAAAGACACCGTCCAGAGGCATCAGTACATTCACTACCACCACCCCACACACACCACTGCCAGAAATTCTGCTGGGCCAGAGACAGTTTTCCTCCACTGAGCAATGGTGTCAAGGGGGGTATGCTTGCCATAATCAGAGAGGAGCTAGTGTCTCTTCCCCTGCCACACACTGCCTCCAGCAACCTCTAGGGTCCAAAGCCCAGTTCCCTCCGGTGGGCAACAGGATCAAGGGAGTGTGCCTCCATATTCAGAACAGAGGCATCAGTGCCCCCCCACCCGCTGCCACACCATCGTGGTGTGTTTGTCTCTCCTGAACAACCAGTGCAGCAGCACACTGCCACCATCAACCTGAAGGGGTTGATGTCCAGTTCCCTCTAGGGAGCAATGGGCTCAGGGAAGTGCACCACCAAAGTCTGATCCAGAGCATGAGCACCTCTGAGGCATGGTATGTCTCTGCCTCCCACTTGTCCCTCTCTTCCTATGCCTCACAACTTCCAAAAACCTGAGGGGAAGGAGACACTTGAGTCACTGTTTCTGTGCTGCTGTCCAGTGGCCCACACTATATCCAAGACTCTTATGGAATTGCCAAATGCTCTGGTCCCTGTAGGGGACAGGCCTAAACTCCTGGACTGAGAGTTCAGAATTATCAGAAAAACATTTGTTCAATTTTATGTTGGGAGGATGATGCCTAGGTTCACAAGTGGGACCACCCTGGACAAGGAGGCCCAGTATTTAGTGGCTATCTCCAGTGGGATAAAGTAAGAGATTTTTTGATCCCTGCTCACTTACAGAGAGGACACATTGAGCCTCTATTTTGGGGGATGGGTTTCTCATCTTCTTGGTGATGGATTTTGTGCCTGAAATTTGTTTTCTTAGAGCCACAGCTTGCTTCTGCAGAGATAGTGTGCACTTATCTATCTTCTTTCTTATCTCAGCCCCACACCTTCAGCATCATTGAATCCATTTTGTCCATTATCTCTCCCTCTGGACAGGAGCCTCAAAAGCTTCCATCTTACTCTACTCTCATGAAATACTATTTAGCCATTAAAAACTTGGAGACTTTACATCTTTTATATTAACATGGATAGAGTTGGAACACATTCTTCTTAGTAAAGATTCACAAGAATGGAGAAGCAAGAATCCAATGTACTCAATTCTAATATGAAGGTATTAGATGATGTAATACAATAGGGGGTAGGGGAAAGAGGGAGTGGGTAGAGGGGAGGAAATAAGGTGTATGGTACACCTCTTGGGGGCAGGACAAAACTATAAGCAGGACTTTATCTAACAAATGCAAGCAGGGCAACCTGATTTTTTGTACCTTCAATGAAGCCCAAACAATTAAAAAAATGAAGAATAAATTTGGAGGACTTACAACTGTAGATTTCAAACCATAATATATAGCAATAGTAATCAAGACAATGCAAAGTGGTGATGACATCAGTGTAGACTTATTTATTAATAGAATAGATTTGAGAGCTTAGATATAACCCATACATCTATGGTCAGGGCAATTCATGAGAGGAAGAATAGTATTTCTAACCAAATGATACTGAAAGGACTGGATATACACATGTAAAAAGTATGAAATATACATAAACTAACTCAAAATGGATAATAGACTTAAATATAAGCATTAACACTAAAAAGGCTTAGTAAAAAGCATAAGTCACAACTTGGTTTATAAGTTTTTTTTGTTTACAACAAAAATGTATGTACTAGGAGAAACCATTTCTAAATTATATTTATCTGCTAAATTTCTTATATGCAGAATATCTATTTATTCTGATTTAAACAATATTTACAAGTCAAAGGAAAAAGACAAGTAAATGAATCAGAATAGGCAAAGGACCTTAATAGACATTTTTCTATTGAAGAAAAACAAATAGCCAATAAGCATGTGAAAAGTAGTTCACCATCACCAGCCACTAGGAAAACACAAATCTAGACCACAATGAGATACCAGTTCTCCCTCCTCAGGACTACTATCACAAACAACAACAGCAAAAAAAAAAAAAAAGGAAAAACAGAAAATAATAAGTGTTGACAAGGTTATGGAGTAACTGAAACATATATTATTGATGAGATTGTTGAATGGTGGAGTTTACTTTGGAAAGTAGCCTGTCAGTTTCCCAAAAGATTAAACAGAGTTAGATGAATAGAGTTTAGTAATTCCACCCTTACATTCACGAGCCATCCACTGCGTAATGATGTTTTGGTCAATAATAGATCACAAATACAATGGTGGTCTCTTGAGATTATTGTGGAACTGGAAAATGTGTTACCTAGTGACATCATACCTATCATAACATCATAACACAAGGCATTATTCATGTGTTTGTTGTGACACTGGCATAGACAAAGCTACCAAGTTGCCAGTCACATAAAATAGTACGTTTAATTATGCACAGTACATAATACTTGATAATGATAAACAACTATGTTACTGGTTTATGTGTTTACTACACTATACTTGTTATTGTTATATTACAGTATACTCTTTTTATTTATGAAAGATGTAATTGTAAAACCTGGTGGGGGATGGGGAGATCTGAGAAAGGGAAGGAAGGATAGAGTGGGGGGATAAGAGGTGTGGTACACCGTTGGGGAGTGAGACACAATTATAAGATGGTCCTTATCTAACAAAAGCAATTGATGGAACTTTGTTCTGTGTACCTTCAATGAATTACCAACAATAAAAAAAAATAAAGTATGATATTGGAATTTTAAAAAAATAATAATAAAAATAAAAAAATTTATTTTTTGGTAGGATGTAGTTCTTTCATGGCTTTATCTATTCTTTTTATGGAAATAAATGTGTTAAAGTGCCTATCTACTGGAATAAGGTTTTTTATCTACTAAAATATTTGTAGTACAAAATATTTAGACTAAAACTTTTTTTAAACTACTTTTCATGTTTATTGGCTATTTGTTTTTCTTTTTTCCAGGGTAGAATATCCTGGAATCATAGGTCACAACAACCTCAAACTACTGGGCTTAAGCAATTCTCCTACCTCAGCCTCTCAAGTATCTGGAATAGTTTTCCTATTTTTAGGGGATATGGGGTCTGGCTTCTGCGCAGGTTGGTCTCTAATTTCTGAGCTCTAGCAATCTCCCTGCCTCAGCCTTTCAGAGGGTGAGGATTATAGGTTTCAGACACCACACTGACCTATGGGAATAAATTTTGATAAGATTTATTTTCCTAAAAAAATTTTCTGGTCATCTAAGTTTTAAAATTTATTTACACAGAGATAGGTAGCCAAAGATATGTTTTTATTAATAGCCATTTTATATTTTTCATTTCGTAGTATATGTGGCATTTGCACTTTCTTTTTTTCTTGATTAAATTATTCAGTGGGTTGTTTAATTTGTTAATTTTTATCCAAGAACCAAAATATTTAATTTTTAAATTTTACTTAATTGTTCTCAATTCTCTGTGGCAAAAATTTTCACTTCTATCTTTATCTTCCTTTTAACTTATTGTTTATTTTGTTTATTCTTTTGCAGCATTTGAATTGAGAATTTTATTTACCTAGTTCCATTCTTTCATTTTAGTTAATATAAATATTTAAGGGTATAATTTTTAGGGGGATCACTACCTAGTCTCTGACATGTAGTATTTGCATTTATAACATTATTCAGAAGTTCTATATTTTCTGTTTAGATTGCCTTTCACTTTTTTTAGAGTGTTTAATGAAATCTAAAAAATTAAATGTGTGTGTATATATGCATAAAATTTAAATAAAATTCAACTTTCAGTATTGATAAGTAAAGTTTGGCTAAATTATAAAATAAATAAATAAGAGCACCTTAGGGAGATCTTTCAGGAAGTATTCCAGAAGAAGGCATTGTTATCATAGGAGATGACAGGTCTATGTGTGTTACTGTCCCTGATGACCTTTTAGGGGGACAAGAGTTAGAGGTGAAAGGTAGTATTACTGATAATCTTAAACCCATGGAGGCCTAGTATAATGTGTATGCCTTTATCTTAGTTTTTAACAAGACTTTAAAAGTGAAAAAAAAAAGTAGAAAAAGTGTATAAAACAAGAACAGGAAAAAGGTAAATATTTTTGTACAAAAATACAATGTGTTTATGTTTTAAGCCAAGTATTATTACAAAAGAGTCAAAAAGTAAAAGAAAAAAAAAATGTTCATAATGTTAAAAATGTTACAGTAAACTAACAGTTTATTATCGAAGAAAGAAAAATATTTTTAATTATTTTAGCCTAAATGTACAGTGTTATAAAGTGTACAGTAGTGTACAATAATTTCCTAGATATTCACATTCACTCATCACTCACTCAGAGTAACTTCTAGTTCTACAGAGTCCATTTATGGTGAGTACCCTGTGCAGGTGTGTTGTGTGAAAGTTGTGTGGGGTGGTGCTGCAGAGATTAAGACCTGAAACGAAATTGTATGACAAATAAGGAAGGCTGTAGCTCTCTCATGGCATGTAGCAACTTTATGTCTTCCACCAAAACTTATATAGGCAATACTACACATACACACAATTAATCAATAAACATATGATTTAAACATTAGCCCCAGGCCTCTCACTCCCTGGCACCTATGGGTCTATGGATTAACCGATAATCACTTCAATTAACATTATCTAAAGTTATTCTTATGCTAAGTAATCAAAAACAAAAACATAAAACAAAGTTCTGGGGGAACAAGCTGTTTGAATGCTTGACTTTTAACAGACCATCTGGAGGCAGTTATTCATCTTTAGGGAGTAGTCTGGAAATTCGTGAGATATACAGGTACCTGCTTGGAGGCCTGCCCCCATGAAGCCAGGCCTTTAATCACTTCTTTTTTTTTTATTGAATGGTAACTATGTACATTAATGCATTTCTGAAGTACAGTGTGGGATTTTCACACACAATCCAAAAAACTTCCACCAAACTGGTTAACATAGTCTTCATATAATTTCCTTAGTTATTGTTTTAAAACGTTCACATTCACTTATCCCCCTGTAAGATAAACCTCAGAAGTGATCCCTCCAATCCCCTCTCCCCGTATTCTTAGGCTGTTATTAGGTTATAGCTTTCATATAAAAGGTATAAATTAGTTTCATAATAGGAGTGTGTACATTGGATACTTTTTCTTCCATTCTTGTGATACTTTACTAAGAAGAACATTTTCCAGCTCCATTCATGTAAACACGAAGGACGTAAAGTCTTTATCTTTCTTTAGGGCTGCATAGTATTCCATGGTGTACATATACCACAGTTTGTTGATCCATTCATGGATCGATGGGCACTTGGGCTTCTTCCATAACCTGGCAATTATGAATTGGGCTGCAATAAACATTCTGATACAAATATCTTTGTTGTAATGGAATTTTTGGTCAACTGGGAATATACCTAATACAGGAATTACAGGGTCAAACGGCAGGTCTATTTTTAGTTCTCTAAGTGTTCTCCAGATGCTGACCTTCTTTAGAGAAATTTCTCTTCAAGTCCCTTACCCACCCTGAGATGGGATCACTCATTTTCTTCTTGCTAATACATTTAAGTTCTCTATGGATTCTGGTTATTAAACCTTTGTCAGAGACATAACCTGCAAATGTCTTCTTCCATTATGATAACTGTCTGCTTGCCTTACTTATTGTATTCTTGGCTGTGAAGAAGCTCTTTAGTTTGATCAGGTCCCAATAGTGTATTTTTGATGTTGCTTCAATTGCCCAGGGTGTCCTCCTCATAAAATGTTCGCCCAGGCTGATATCTTCAAGTGTTTTCCCTACACTTTCTTCTAGTATTTTTATGGTTTCATGTCTTAAGTTTAAATCTTTAATCCAGTGAGAGTCTAACTTAGTTAATGGTGAAAGGTGTGGGTTTAGTTTCAGTCTTCTACAGGTTGCCAGCCAGTTTGCCCAGAACCATTTGTTAAATAGGGAATCTTTTCCCCCACTCAATGTTTGTAATTGGCTTGTCAAAGATCAGGTACCGGTAAGTAGTTAGATTCATCTGTTGGCTTTCTAGTCTGTTCCATGCATCTACCTCTCTATTTTTGTGCCAGTACCATGCTGTTTTGATCACTATGGATTTATAGTATAATCTGAGGTCTGGTGGTGTGATTCTTCCTGCTTTGCCTTTAATCACTTCTATGTGACCAGGCCTTTAGTCACATATGGAGTTTTATCCAGGTTTCTTTTCCTTTCTAACTCACAACAGACTTCAAACCTGCCTTCACAAAATGGAATCTTTTAAAGGCTTATTTATAGGCTTTCTGCCTATACAAGTGTATAGTTACTTCTGTTTTATATAATATTTTTGGTGTATTTTTTCTATATTTAAATATGTTTAGATACACAAATACTTACCATCATGTTACAATTGCCTAGAATATTCAGCACAGTCATGATGTACAGATTTGTAGTCTAGGAGTAATAAACTATGTCATATGGCCTAGGTATGTAGCAGGCTATACAATCTAGGTTTGTGTAACTACCCTCTATGAGGGTCATATAAGGAAGAAATTGCCTAAGGACATATAAATTAGAACCTATCTAATTTCAGCCATATAAAGGCTCATACACAAATGTGTATAGAAGACTTATTCATAATAGATCAAAAGTGAAAACAAAACAAATCCACATATACTGATGAAAGAAATTATTTGTCAAAAAAAATTCCTGAAATACTGATACATGTCACAATATAGATGAATCTGGAAACATTACAAAAATAAGAAAAAAACACTTTTAGCAGGGCCAAGTATAGTATGATCCATTTATATGGGATGTTCAGAATAATAGAAACTATAAACACAGAAAGCATATTAGTTGTTGTCAAAGGGTGGAAAAGTAAAGGGAATTGGGAATGAATAAAAGTTTCTTTGTGACATTCTTGGAATGTTCTTACATTACATTATAATGATAGTTGCACTACAATTAAATGTAGTAAAAATTTTTGTATTATATACTCTAAATAGATTAAACTGTGGTATGTAAAACCAGATTTTGCCTACATGTCATATTTTATGAATTACTGATTTGAGTGGTAAAATTAGTAATAAAAACAAAGCTAGAGCTATCACCATACCAGATTTTAGGATGTACTACAGGGCCATAGTAGTCAAGACAGCATGGTACTGGCACAAAAATAGAGACATAGAGACATTTGGAATTGAACAGTAAACCAGGAAATGAAACCGGAAACTTACAGGCACCTAATCTTTGATAAACCTAACAAGAATGTCTACTGGGGGAAAGATGCCTTACTCAATAAACAGTGCTGGGAGAATTGGATATCCACATGTAAAAAACAGAAACTTGACCTGCATCTCTCTCCAGTCACCAAAATTGATTCAAGATGGGTAATGGACTTAAATTTAAGGCATGAAATGATAAAAATCCTCAAAGAATAGAAAAACATTGGAAGATATTGATATCAGTCTGGGGAAAGACTTTATGAAGAAGACTGCCATGGCAATAGCAACAACTGCAACAATAAACGGGATTTAATTAAATTAAAAAGCTTCTGTACAGCCAAGCAGACAACAGCCAAAGCAAATAGACAACCTATCCAATGGGAAAGGATATTTGCATATTTTGAATCAGAGAAAAGTTTGGTAACTAGGACCTATACAGAACTTTAATTAATCCACAGGAAAAAAAACACAGTAATCCCATACATCAATGGGGAAGACAGATGATCAGAACCTTCTCTCTCTAAAGAAGATAGACAAATGACTATTGAATACATGAAAAATGCGCATCATCCCTAATTATTAAAGAAATGCAAGCTAAAACCATCCTGAGATATCATCTAACCCCAGTGAGAATGAGCTATATATCAAAACACCAAAACTGCAGATGCTGGTGCAGATGTGGAGAGAAAGGAACACTTTTACACTCTTAGTGGTACTGCAGACTAATACAACCTTTTTGGAAGGAAGTATGGAGAAACCTCAAAGAACTCAACCTAGACCTCTCATTTTGATTCTGCAATCCCATTACTGGGCATCTATCCAGAAGGAAAAAACAAACAAACAAACAAACCTTTTATTATAAAGATACTTGTACTAGGCTGTTTATTGCAGCCCAACTTACAATCGCTAAAATGTGGAAACAGCCTAAATGCCCTTCAACCCAGGAATAGATTGGCAAGCTGTGGTATATGTATACCATGGAATATTATTCAGTCATTTAAAAAAATGGAGATTTTGCAGCATTTGTACTAACCTGGATGGAGGGGTAACACATTATCCTTACTGAAGCATCACAGGAATAGAGAAGTATGAATCCTATGTATTAAACTTTGATATGAGAACAGTTAATGTCAGTTAACAATATGGTGAGGAATGGGGAATGGGGAGAGCAGACAGAGAAGGAGGGAGGGGGTGAAGGTAAGGATAAGAAAAAAAAATAGGGACTAATTCTCACATAAATTGGATTTGATTTTGACTAAAGTATGTTACTTAAACATTAAATTTTACTTCAACTTGTTTATATGTTGTTTAGGATACAGGATAAAGCATGCTCATTTAAAAGTGAATTATGGGATATCAGAAGGTCACCCCTGCTGAGGTAGGCTGTGACTCCAACAAAACCAATTTCTACAAGTTTTCTACAGGTGAGCCATGAACTGGGGACCTACTGTCTCACCCCACATGTGAGAGTTATGGGAAGTGAGACCTATTTCCCTAGAGGAATCCTGAGAGACTCCTAACATTCTCTCCCAGGCAGAAAATTTGAACAAGCCTTCTCACTGCCATTCTGAACTCCCAGTCCCCCGTTGCCTGAATAGACTGTGAGAGGAGGCTCAAGAACATAGTCCCCCACCCCTGCCGGACCAAACGCCCTGTTGCCAGCCAGCCTGTGACTCCCAGGGCTGTGCTCTCCACACCTGGAGCCCCAACTGGCCTGGCCTCTGCTACTGGCTGGCCTGCCTGTGACAGCCAGAGCTGCCCCCTCCCCCCACACACACTAGCTGGCCCTCCTGTGACTGCCAGAGATGCCACGGACAGCGTGCCCCAGGTTGTACTCCCTTTGACCATCCACCTGGGACCGCCAGAGCCAGTGTGCCCCCAGTTGCACTTCCTGAGACCAGTCCACCTGCCTGTGACTGTCAGAGCTGGTACCCTGGGCTGCACTCCTCGGACCAGCCAGCCTGTCTGTGACTGCCAGAGCTGGTGCTCTCCAGGCTGAGCTGGGGTGCCTTGGGCTGCACTCCCAGGAACCGGTCGGCACACCTGTGACTGCCAGAGCCAGCAATACCCGGATTATGCTTTCCATGTTTGGTCTCCCCTCCCCTACATGGCCGCTGACCTGACACTACCAGAACTGCTGGCGTTCTCTGGTCATTGCTCCCTGCCTCCCCATACCCTCCCAGCCTCTGTGTCATGCCCGTGCCTGAACAGACTCCTGAGCTCAGCACTCTCCTTAGCGCCATGCCCCAGCCCCCACCTGACCAAACTCCTGAGTGGAGCGCTCTCATTGCTGGAGACACTGGAGTGCCAGGGACTGCCAGAATTGCTGCACCCTCCCCAGATCTGCTGCTGGATCCATGAACCTGTGTTCCTGGAGTTGCTCCTACAGTCAGAACTCCCTGCCTGTGACAGTCACCCTGGAAGCTACACAGGATCACTTCCTACAAAGATCCAACCACAATAGAGTGAGCACATGGGGTCTAACTTTGCAGAGACACCTCCCCAAGTCCGCAGTCTCCCAGAGGAAACCAGACCTCACTCTATAGGGATACCAGTGCTGCAGAGTGGCAGGGGCAAAGCCTCAGTGGCAGTGGGAGAAAAGTAAAAATTGCTGATCTGCTACCCTCAGGATTAGACTGAGACCAAGTGGAACACTACACAGTGCCTACTGAATACCTGAGGTGGGCAGGCCTCAGCTCCCCCAACCAGCTGGCAGCAGAGCGTAGTGGCTCGGCTCCGGGGGCATTGACCTTCCATTGACTCTGACAGGCCCAAACTCCCAGTATACCAGCTCATTGGAGATAGCAGGACTTCAGCCATGCTGGGCCACCAGCGACTGGGTGTGAAAGAGCAACAAAGTGGAGAAAGAGACTCAGACTCCTGGTGCAACCCTGCTATCAGGTGAGCCTTTTTGACTGCACAGAGCATCAGAGCGAGTCAAATTTGAGCAGCTAGTAGACCTCTTCCTTCTAGTTGCTGGAGACTTTTTGAACTCTCCCACTTGAGAGTTCATACAGACTGGGTCTATTGGTTTGGAACTCTTGAACTGGGCCAATTTCCCAAAGCCCCCTTCAGTTGATACCTTGGTTGTGTAGAAATGGGAAGGGTTGATTTTCTTCCTTCAATAGATATCCACAGGGGGTGGGCTGTCTTAATTGCTTGTATCTCTCCATAGCTAAGACTCTACCAGAGTCACTGATCCACTAGGATCAGACAAGTACCAGATGAACACAAGACAGAGCCACCTAACCCTACGACATCAAGAAGGTTTCCTCAGCCTCAGACTATAATATTATACAAGTCTTTTGTAAAGCTGTAAAGAAAAAGCTGTAGCCATCAGTCCCAGATCCTTGACAAAGGGCTAGTTAATCACAACCCTGGGAACACCCAATCCAATTTCACTTTATCTGCCCATCTAGCAAACAGTGAAAAATAAACATGGGGCGGAAACTGCAGAAAAACTCTGACAACATGAATAATCAGAGTAGATCAACTTCCCCAAGGAACAATATGCTAGATATACCACAAGATCCCATTGATAAGCAAATGGCTGAGATGTCAGATATCGAGTTCAGAGTCTGGATAGCAAACAAGACCAACAGAATGGAGGAAAAGAGGCAATTAGAGTTTCAAGAAATTATTTAAAAGATGTCTCGAGAACTCAACGATTTCAAAGATAAAATGACCAAAGATTTTGACACTTTGAGGCAAGAGTTTGCAGCCCTCAAAGATCTGAAAAATTCGGTAGAATCTCTTGCTAACAGAGTGGGACAGGCAGACATAAGGATCTCTAACATTGAAGACAAAGCATTTGAACATGCCCAAGCACTCAAAAATGAAGAGAAATGGAGAGCAAAACCAATCATTCTCTCAGAGAGCTCTGGGATAATTCGAAAAAAACTAATATTTGCCTTACAGGAATCCCTAAGGCAACGAAATTGCTTCACAAAACATAGAGGCTCTTCTTCATGAAATTATGAAAGAAAACTTTCCAGACATGCCAAGAGATTCTGAAATTCAGATAGCAGACAGTTTCAGAATCCCAGCATGACTCAACCTGAACAAAACATCACTCAGACACATCATAATTCAGTTCACTAAAGTTAATATGAAGGAGACAATTCTGAAAGTAGGTAGATGTTAGGAAACCATAACCTACAAAGGGAAGAGTATTGGAATGACTGCAGATCACTGTGCTGAAAACTGTCAGGCTAGAAGAGGATGGTTATCGACTTTTAATCCTCTAAAACAAAACAACTTTCAACCCAGGATCCTGTATCAAGCTAAACTAAGTTTCATCTATGATGGAGAAATTAAGTACTTTAACAACATTCAAATGTTGAAGAAATTTGCCATAATTACACCAGCTTTCCATGAAATTCTCAAACCTATCCTCCATAATGACCATTGTAATCCTCCACCACAAAAGTAAACTCACTCAGAAACTTTTGATCAAATTCCAACATTCACAGTGGCAAAAGAATTAAAAATATCCACTGGACCTTCAAGTAACTTGATATCCGAAATTTTACCAATCAATCAATGTGAATGGCTTAAATTGTCCTCCAAGAAGGCACGGATTGGCTGATTGGATACAGAAAATCAGACCAGACATCTGTTGTAATCAAGAATAGCATTGTTAAAAGATAAATATAGACTCAGGATGAAGGGATGGTCATCTATATTTGAGGCAAATGGAAAGTAGAAAAAAAGCAGGTATTGCAATTTTATTTGCAGATACAATAGGGTTTAAACCAACAAAAGTAAGCAAGAACTAGGATGGCCATTTTATATTTGTTAAGGGTAATACTCAATATGATGAGATATCAAATATCAATATCTATGTACCCAACCAGAATGCACCTCAATTTATAAAAGATACTCTAACAGGCATGAGCAACTTGAACTCTCCCAGCTCCATCATAGTTGGAGATTCTAATGCTCCTTTGGCAGTGTTGGATAGATCCTCCAACAAAGAAATTTTAGATTTAAAATTAACTATTCAACTTTTGCATCTAACAGACATCTACAGAACATTTCATCCTAACAATACTGAATATACATTTTTCTTATCAGTCCATGGAACATACTCTAAAATCAATAACATGTTAGGCCTAAGTCTAACCTCAGTAAATTTAAAAGAATAGAAATTATTCCATGCATCTTCTTAGACCATCATGGACTAAAAGTTGAACTCAGTAATAACAGGAATCTGCAGTCTCATACAAAAACATGGAAGCTAAATAAACTTATGCTGAATGATAGATGGGTCAGAGACGAGATCAAGAAGGAAATTACCATATTTTTAGAACCAAATGATAATGAAGATATGAGCTACCAGGACCTCTGGGATACTGCGAAGGCAGTCCTAAGTGGGAAATTTATAGCATTGCAAGACTTCCTCAAGAGAACAGAAAGAGAGGAAGTTAACAACTTAATGGGACATCTCAAGCACCTGGAGAAGGAAGAACATTCCAATCCCAAATCCAGCAGAAGAAAAGAAATAACCAAAATTAGAGCAGAATTAAATGAAACTGAATACAAAAAGATTATACAATAGATCAATAAATCAATAAGTTGGTTTTTTGAAAAGGTCAATAAAATAGATAAACCTTTGGCCAACCTAACCATGAAAAAAAGGGTAAAACCTCTAATCTCATCAATCAGAAATGGTAAAGATGTAATAACAACAGACCCCGTAGAAATTAAAAAAAAAATCCTTAATGAGTATTACAAGAAACTTTATTCCCAGAAAAATGAAAATTTAAAGGCAATTCACCAATACTTGGAAGGATGCCCCCTCCCAAGACTTAGCCAGAATGAAGTGAAAATGTTGAACAGGCCTATATCAAGTTCTAAAATAGCATCAACTATACAAAATCTCCCTAAAATGGAAAACCTGGGACCAGATGGCTTCACATCAGAATTCTTCCAAACCTTCAAAGAGGAACTAGTACCTTTATTACTCAACCTTTTCCAAAATATAGAAGAAGATGGAATATTACCCAACACATTCTATGAAGCAAACATCACCTTGAGACCCAAACCAGAAAAAGACCCAACAAGAAAAGAAAATTACAGACCATTATCACTAATGAATATCGATGCAAAAATATTCAACAAGATCCAGACCAACAGAATCCAGCAACACATCAAACAAATTATACACCACGACCAAGTGGGTTTTATCCCAGGATCTCAAGGATTGTTCAAAACACATAAATCTATAAATATAATTAATCACATAAACAAATTAGAAAACAAAGACCATATGATTCTCTCAATTGATGCAGAAAAAGCTTTTGATAATATCAAGCATCACTTCATGATCAGAACACTTAAGAGAATCGGTATAGAAAGGACATTTCTTAAACTGATAGAGGCCATCTATAGCAAACCCACAGCCAATATTGTATTGAATGGAGTTGAAATGAAATCATTTCCACTCAGATCAGGAAACAGGCAATGTTGCCCATTATCTCCATTGCTCTTTAACATTGTGATGGAAGTTTTAGCGATCACAATTAGGGAAGAAATGGTGATCAAGTGTATCCATATAGGGTCAGAAGAGATTAAACTTTCACTCTTCACAGATGATATAACTGTATATGTGGAAAACACCAGAGATTTGACTACAAAACTCTTAGAAGTGATCAAGGAATACAGGAGCATCTCCCGTTACAAAATCAACACTCATAAATCAGTAGCCTTTATATATACCAACAGCAGCCAAGCTGAAAAAACAATCAAGGACGCTATTCTGTTCACAGTAGTGCCAAAGAAGATAAAATATTTGGGAGCTTACCTAACAAAGGATATGAAAGATTTCTATAAAGAGAACTATGAAACTCTAAAAAAAGAAATAGCTGAAAATGTTAACAGATGGAAAAACATACCGTGGTGATGTCTGGGAAGAATCAACATTGTTAAAATGTCCATACTACCCAAAGCAATATATAATTTTAATGCGATCCTTATTAAGCCTCCACTGTCATATTTTAAAGATCTTTAAAAAATAATACTTCACTTTATATGGAATCAGAAAAAAACCTCAAATAGTCAAGCTGTGTAGCAGCCCGTATAGCCTATGGCTAAGAGGAGTGAGAGTTATAGGAAATACCTGTAATGGAACACCTTGGTGAAAAGGGCATGGAGAGAGATTTTGTTCTAACAAGAATGAGTGAGCTCGTGAGATGAGAGGATTGGATGAATTGGCAGTCTCTACACCTGTGGTGTTGAGAAGCACGAGCTCAGCCTTATACTAGGCTAGAGGAGAAGGCAGTTAAGAGGCATGCACATTCTATCACAGACACACTGACTCTGACTCTGTCTCCTCTCCTGCCTGCAGAACCCCAGCACATTGTCTCTGCTGAAGATTACCAAGCTCTGCTAAAGACTAAGAGCTATCTGTTCTAAGAAGACCTTTACTCTCTCTAAGATACTCTCTCTTTCTCTCTCTCCAGCTAAAGTAGATAGCCCTCAAGCACCTACGAGAAACTGTTCTTGAGCAAGGTAGGTTAGTGGTCTGCGTCCAGAACATACCTAAGCTGGGCCCTGACACAGTTGTTACTCAGAAATAAAAACAAAGCAGGAGGAATCACACTACCAGACCTCAGATTATACTATAAATCCATAGTGATCAAAACAGCATGGTACTGGCACAAAAATAGAGAAGTAGATATATGGAACAGAATAGAGAGCCAACAGATGAATCCAGCTACTTACTATTACCTGAACTTTGACAAGCCAATTAAAAACTTTGAGTGGGGAAAAGATCCCCTATTTAACAAATGGTGCTCGGTGAACTGGCTGGCAACCTGTATAAGACTGAAGCTGGACGCACACCTTTCACCTTTCACCATTAACTAAGACAGACTCTCACTTGATTAAAGATTTAAACTTAAGACATGAAACTATAAAAATATTAGAAGAAAGTATAGGGAAAACACTTGAAGAAATAGACCTGGGCAAAAATTTTATAAGGTGGACCCCCCCAGGCAATTGAACAAACATCAAAAATACACTATTGGGATCTGATCAAACTAAAGAGCTTCTGCACAGCCAAGAACACAGTAAGTAAGGCAAGCAGACAGTTATCATAATGAGAGAAGACATTTGCAGGTTATGTCTCTGACAAAGGTTTAATAACCAAAATCCATAGATAACTCAAACGTATTAGCAAGAAGAGAAAGAGTGATCCCATCTCAGGGTCGGCAAAGGACTTGAAGAAAAATTTCTCTAAAGAAGATAGGCACATGGAATACAGATATATGAAAAATGCTCACCATCCTTCATCATCGGAGAAATGCAAATCAAAAGTATTTTGAGATATCACCTAACTCCAGTAAGATTAGCCCATATCACAAAATCCCAAAACCAAAGATGCTGGCATGGATTCAGAGAAAAAGGAAAACACTTTTATACTGCTGGTGGGAATGTCACCTAATGCTCCTTTTGGAAAGACATCTGGAGAACACTTAGAGAACTAAAAATAGACCTGCTATTTGATCCTGCAATTCCTTAATTAGGTATATATCCAGAAGACCAAAAATCACATTACAAGAAAGATATTTGTATCAGAATGTTTATTGCAGCCCAATTCATAATTGCTAGGGCATGGAAGAAGCCCAAGTGCCCATTGATCCATGAATGGATCAATAGATTGTGGTATATGTATACCTTGGGGTACTATGCAGCCCTAAAGAAAGATGGAGACTTTACCTCCTTCATATTTACATGGATGGATCTGGAAAATCTTCTTAGCAAAGTATCTCAAGAATGGAAGAAAAAGTATCCAATGTACTCAGTCCTATTATGAAACTAATTTATAGCTTTCAGGAGGGATCACCTCTATGGTTTATTTCACAAGGGTACAAGTGAATCTTTCTAAAAGTAGAATATAAACGTCTTAACACAATAACTAAGAAAATGACATGAAGGCTAAGTTAACCAGTTTGATGAAAATATTTCAAATTGTATATGAAAACACCACACTGTACCTCATGGTTGCATTAATGTACACAGCTATGATTTAATTTAAAAAAAAAAGTTAAAACTGAAAAAAAGATAAAAATAAATAAAAATTCTAAGAAGAAAAGTGAATTATGTTTGTAATTTCCCCTTTATAACAATATATTTTTTCCAATTTTAATATCAGGTGTATCTATCATAACCAGAATGACTTTGAAGTATTTCCTCTCAATTGTAAGATTTGGCATGATTTTTTTTTAATTATCTGTTATTTTATTTAGAAATATTAGTTATATATTTTTTGAGATTTGGGGAAAAAATTAAGAAGAAGTTAATTGATGACTCTATACTGAACCTCAGATTCAAAGCATTCTATAATAGACATACTCTTATTTGACAAAAGGAATGTTACTTTCTTTGCATTACTATTGTTATTATTGCTTAATACTTTGTTGCAGCAATTGTCTGGCTTCTTTTATAAATGTATTTATCTTCATTCATTCTTTACGAGGTTTTTGTTTCTAGTCCTTATCTTCAACATTGTTATTGTTGTTAAATTTTAAGCCTTTTTGATTTTGTAAAGGCAAAAATTGGAAACTCAGTAAACACATGTATATGTAGAAATAAAAAAATAAATTAAAAAATAAGTTAATTCCTTAGTCCTTTCTAACACACATCACATTGCATCAACTACAAATCTAGAAAGGTAGTAAGACAAGATAAATATTCTTACTTTCTTCTAGTAAAGATTCATCCAGCAGTAGAATTTCCTGCTTATTTTATTTCCTTCACAATCCTGAGCTACTGTAATACAAGTTTCGTCCATTTCAGGGGAAATTGTTGAGATCTATGTATATGGTTGCAAGATTATGCTAGTGTTGGATACATGAAGAATGAGAAATTTCGTAACCAAACTCTGAGATTTAATTTGTAGCTTCTTACAAACTATCATGGTGGCTTCTCATTTAATAATGGTAATTATAGCTAACATATAGTAAAAGTTTGCTGAGTGCTTTGTTTATATTAATTTTTGTATACCTCATGTCTTCCCCTTAAAGTAGGTTTCATTATTATCCACAGTTTACAAATGAGAAAAATAAAGCCCTGAGATGTTAAATTGTCTGTCCAATGTTCAAAGGCTAGTGAGTAGCAGAACCAAGTTTGAAATTCAAAGGAAAATCTAGAGGCTTTGGTTTTAATCATTGTACTATATAATTATATGATCTCAAGTTTAGAAACATACAAGAAGATTAATGAGTTAAACTGTATTCCTCCAAATATTTTTAAAATATTTAAATTTCAAATGAGATTTTATGAATAAATTCCATATATAAAACTTTTCTGAGACACAGTCTCACTCTCTCACCCAGACTCGAGTTGCATGGCATTAGCTTAGGTCACAGCAACCTCAAACTCTTAGGCTCAGTGGATCCTGCTGCCTCTGCCTCCTGAGTATCTGTGACTACAGGAACGTGCCATGATGCCTGGCTAATTTTTTCTATTTTCAGTAGGGATGGGGTCTCACTTTGCTCAGGCTGGTATTGAACTCCTGAGCTCAAGTGATCCTCTCTCCTTGGACTCACAGAGTGTTAGTATTGTAGGCATAAGCCACCGTCTTTGGCCTATATATAAAATATTTAATGTAGAACTCTTAGAATTATTGGCCTGCAGTCCTGCCTTTGTAGATACCCAGGGCTCTTTACAACAATTGGAGAATCTTTGATGCAGCCTATGTTTTCTTCCTTTGCTCAGGTCCCTTGTACGATATCTCTGTCTTAGTGTGCATGAGCTGCCATAGCTAAATACCATAGACTGAGTGTAAAGACAGAAATTTATTTTCTCACAGTTCCGGGTACTGAAAAGTCTAATATTAAGATTCCAGTAGGGTTCAGTTTCTGATGAGGGCTTTCCTCCTGGCTTACAGATAGCCACATTCTTGCTGTGCCCTCACATGGTAGAGCAAGAGAGAATTCCAGTGTCAGTTGCTTTTCTTATCAGACTGACAACCATATCAGATTAGGGTCCTGTATCTCATTTAACCCTTATCACGTCCTCTTAAGGTCCATCTTGAAATAAAATCAAAATGGGAGTTAAGGCTTCAATGTATGAATTTGGGTGGGTACACAATTTATTCCATGGTATTCTACCCTACTACCCCCATTCACACCCTTTTCACAGGCAAAATACATTTTTACCCCAATAGCCCCAAAGCCTTAACTTAATCAGAATCTACTCTATAGTCTAAAGTCTGAAGTCTCATCTAAATATCAGGTAAATAAGATATTGGTGAGACTGGAACTATAATTCATCTTGAGGCAAAATGTCTTTCCATCTGCAAACTTGTGAAACAATATAATTTATGTACATTCAAAATTCAATGGTTGGATAAACATAATATAGACATTCTCATTCCAAAAGGGAAGAATCAAAAGGAAGAAAGGGGTGATGGATTCCAAGGATGACAATAACCTAGGAAGACACATTCTGTTAGATCTTAAAGCATAAGAATAATCTTCTTTGGTTAGATGCCCCCTTTCTGGACCTACAGGAGCATCTCTTCTAGGTGGCATCCATTCTAGATGGTGTCCTGCTCTCCCTGGCTCTACCAGACCAAGATCCCAGCCACAATGCTTGAGGCAGCCCTGCTGCCATAGCTCTGGTTGAAAATATCTGGCCTGTGAAATGTAAATTGATAGTCTCAACCTTTGAAACTGAGGAAGTAGCCCTAATTATTTCTAAGTTGCCTTTAGGGTCATTATTTTCCCTTGGTTAAAAAATGACACATGTTCACCATTAAATAGCTCTGTGGTCCAGTCCTGTAAAGTCTGACAGCCTTCCTTCATTTTATATCAGTTTTTTTCTGTCCTCTGTAGTCCCATGTGGCAGTGTTTCTGCTGGTATATTCTCATTTCTATTCCTAGCTTCCGTTGAAATGGCTTATTAAGTCCACCAGTTGCACCCATGATCTCTTTGTCAAACACTTGTGTAGCTACATTTTTTTGTGCTCTCTTCATAACATTTTAAAATCTTTTTTAATATAGATAAACTGATAATTTTCTTAATCTCCAAGTTCTAATTCTTTTTTGCCATAATTTCTTCTTAATTTTTTCCCTCCTTTTAAATTTTATGTTAAGTACTAAGGAGAACCTAAACTACACCTCCAATATTTTGCTAAGTATCCAATTTCAATATTTGAAAGTTCTATCTTCCACAAGACACTAAAACAACATTCAAGCAAGTTCTTTGACAAAGATAACCTTTGTCCAATTTCTAATAAACTATTCCTCATTTCCATTTGAGATCTTAGGGATATCCATATCCCTAACATGCATCTTAAAACTCTTCCCATCCATGTCCATTATCTATTTCCAAAGCTGCCTCTACATTTTTAGGTAATTTTTACAGCAGCACTGTAAAAATTTCCGAGTAACCAAATGTGTCTCAGTCAGCTTAGACTGTTTTTTGAATAGTACTGTACACTTCACACCTTAAAACAGAAAGATATTCTATCATAGTTCTGGAGGCTGAAAAGTCCAATATGAAGGTCATAGCAGACTCAGTTTATGATGAAGTTTTCTTTCTGGCTTGCAGGTGGCTGCCTTTCACATAGAATAGAGAAATTTGTTTTTACCTCTTGTTATAAAGCCACCAGTCATATTATATTAGGGCCCAACACTTACGACCTCATTAACCTTCATTACCTCCTCTCATGCCCCATATCCAAATACAGTCACATTGGAGGTTAGAACTTCAACATATTAATTTGGGATAGGGACACAATTCAGTCCATAGCAATCACAATCCCAACTTATACTTTTATACATTCAAGGAAAAATAAATTATTTTCATGCCTGAGCTATATTTGTTAACTCTTGACAACAATAATTATTTGAATGGTCTTTCTGATATTCAGCAAGGATAAGTGTATACTTTCCACAATTTTTTATCTGCTTCATCCAGTTATTCCCTTTGAGATTGTGTTATCAGTCTCTTCACTACATGGCTTGGCTCTGTAGCCAATGCATAGTACTACTCAATAAGATATTATTATTATTATTTTGTCAAACAGCAATTGAGTTATGTAAAATTAAAAATGGTGTGCTCTAATCCAAACACCCAGATTATTCTATTCTTCAGACTAAATCCCCTCAGTTCTTTCAATTGTCTTATTTTCCAAAGATATTTTTAGCATTTTTTTTCTTTGTTTTTATCAGCATATTAAGGGGGTACAAATGTTTTTGTTACCTGGATAGCTTTTATATTGCTTTAGTCGGGGATATAAATGTGCCTATTACCTAAATAGTGTTCATTGTACCCATTAGATAGGTGTTTACCTTTCCACTGTCCATCCTTCTTCTTCATTTCCAATGATTTTTACTATTTTCTGTGCCTATGTGTGCCCATAAATTAGTTCCAAAATATTAGAGAGTACATGTGGTATTCGTTTTTACATTATTGAAATGCCTCACTTTGGATAATGATCTCCAGTTCAGTCCAAACTGCTCCAGGAATTCTGTTCCTAATTCTTTTTTCTGGTTGAGTAGTATACTCAGCCCATGGTATACATGCACAACATTTTGTTAATCTATTCGTGAATTGATAGCCACTTAAATTGGTTCCACATTCATGTAATTGTGAATTGAAGTACAAGGAACAATTGAGTGCAGATGTCTTTTTGATAAAATGACTTTTTTTTTTCCCTTTGGGTAAACACTCAATAGTGAGATTGCTGAATTAAATGGTAAGTCTGTTTCAGTTCATCAGAAAACTCCATACTGTTTTTTGTACATGATGTACTAATTTGCAGTCACACAAAAGGTGTTTAACCATTCCTTTCTCTCTGTATCCACACCAATATTCGGTGCCTTTGGAAATTTAATTAATTAATTAATTTGTTTATTTATTTATTTAGGTAGAGACAAAGTCTCACTTTATCACCCTCTGTAGTGTGCCATGATGTCACACAACTCACAGCAACCTGAAACTCCTGGGCTTGGGTGATTCTTTTGTCCCAGTTTCCCCCGTAGCTGGGACTACAGGTGCTTGCCACAGCACCTGGCTATTTTTTTTTCTGTGTGTGTGCAATCTGGCCGGGTCCAAGTTTGAAACTGCCACCCTCAGTATATGGGGCCAGCACCCTACTGAGCCACTGCACCGTCTGCTTTTGGACTTTTTAATAAAAGCCATTCTACCAGGAGTAAAGTGATATCTCATTGTAGATTTTTTATTACATAATAAACACATAAATCATGTATAAATTAATGCATTTATGGGGTACAATGTGTTGATTTCATATAGAATTAGAAATGTTTACATCACCCTGGGTAATATATAACTCATCCTGTTTGCTTAATTATTATGTTAAGACATTTATACTCTGTGCTTAATATATCCAACATGTACCCTTGCAATATGCACCATAGGTGTGATCCCACTATTCACCCTTTCTCTATCTGACCTCCCCCATTCCTCTCGTATCCCCTCTCATCCCCTCTTCATCCTGGGCCATAGTTGTGATCTATTCTTCATATGAAAATGTGAGTGATTGTAAATTGGTTTCATAATAGTACTGAGTACATTGGATATTTTTCTTTTATTCTTGAGATACTTTACTAAGTAGGATATGTTCCACCTCCATCCATGTAAATGCAAAAGAGGTAAAGTATCCATCTTTTTTTAAGGCTGCATAATATTCTATGGTATACATATACCACAATTTATTAACCCATTCATGGTTTGATGGGCACTTGCACTACTTCAATGAATTGGCTATTATGACTTGAGCTGCAATTAACAATCTGGTCCAAGTATCTTTGTTATAAAGTGATTTTTAGTATTTTGGATATAAACCTAGTAGAGGAATAGCAGGATCAAATGGCAGGTCTATTCTTAGAACCTTGAGTATTCTCTATACTTCTTTCCAAAAGGGACTTATTAGCTTGCACTCCCACCAGCAGGGCAGAAGTGTCCCATTTTCTCCACATCTACACTAACATCTGTAGTTTGGGGATTTTGTTATGTGAGCCACTCTTACTGGAGTTAGATGATATCTCAAAGTGGTTTTGATTTTCATTTCTCTGATGATTAAAGATGATGAGCATTTTTGCATGTGTCTGTAGGCCATGCACCTATCTTCTTTAGAGAAGCTTGTTCCAATATCTTGACCATGATGAAACGGGATTATTCACTCTTTTCTTATTAATAAGTTTGAGTGCTCTGTGGATTCTGGTTATCAAACCTTTATCAAAAGCATAACCTGTAAAAGTCCTCTCCCATTCTGAAGGTTGTCTGCTTGCTTTACTTACTGTGTTATTGGCTGTGCAGAAGCCTTTTAGTTTGATCAGATCCCAGTGATGTATTTTTGGTGTTGCTTCATTTGCCTGGAGGTTCCTCCTCATAAAGTATTCTCCCATGCCAATTTCTTCAAGTGTTTTCCCTGCACTCTCTCCAAGAATCTTTATATTTTCATGTCTTAAGTTTAAATTTTTTTTCCACTGAGAGTCAATTTTTGTTAATGGTGAAAGATGTGGATCCAGTTTCAGCCTTCCACAAGTCACCAGCCAGTTATCCTAGTACCATTTGTTAAATAGGGAATATTTTCCCCAATTTATATTTTTGATGGGCTTATCAAAGATCAAATGACAATAAGTGTGTGGGTTCATCTCTTGGTTCTCTATTCTGTTACATCTACCTGAATATATTTGTGCCAGTACCATGCTCTTTTGATCACTATAGATTTGTAGTATAGTTTGAAGTCTGGTAGCACAATTCCTCCTGATTCGTTTTTATTTCTGAGTAATGTCTTGGCTATTCAAGGTTTTCTCTGGTTCCATATAAAATCAAGTTCAATTTTTTTCCAAATCCTTAAAGTATGATGGTAGTGCTTTGATAGGGATTGCATTAAATTTGAAATTGCTTTGTGTTATATGGACATTTTAACAATGTTGATTCTTCCCAATCATGAGCATGGTATGTTTTTCAATTTGTTAACATCTTCAGCTATTTCTTTTCTCAGAGTTTATTTATTATATTTATAGAGATATTTCACTTTCTTTGTTAGGTCAATTACCAAATATTTCATCTTCTTTAGCACAACTTTAAAGGGAATAGAGTCCTTGACTGTTTTTTCAGCTTGACTGTTATTGGTATATATAAAAGCTACTGATTTGTGAGTATTGATTTTGTATCCTGAGATGCTACTTTAGTCTTTGAAGACTTGTAAGAGCTTTGAAGTTGAGTCTCTGAGGTTTTCCAGGTATAGAATCATATCATCTATGAAGAGTGAAAGATTGATCTCCTCTGACCTTATTTGCATACCCTAGATCACCTTGTCTTGCTTGATTGCCATGGCTAAGACTTCCATTACAATGTTAAAAAACAGTGGAGACAATGGGCAACCTTGCCTGGTTCCTGATCTGAATGGAAATTTTTTTCAGTTATTCTCCATGCAATATGATATTGGCTATGGGTTTGCTGTAGATGGCCTCTATTAGTTTAAGAAAAGTCCCTTCTATACCTATGTTCTTAAGTGTTCTAATCACAAATGGATGCTGGATATTGTCAAAAGCATTTTCTGCATCTATTGAGAAAATCATATGGTCTTTGTTTTTTAGTTTGTTTATGTGATATATTATATTTATAGTTTTATGTATGTTGAACCAACCTTGAGACCCTGGGACAAAACCTACTTGGTCATGTGTATAATTCGTTTGATGTGTTGGTGGATTCTGTTTACTAGGATCTTATTAAATATTTTTGCATCTATGTGCATTAAAGATATTGGTCTATAGTTTTCTTTTATTATTGGGTCTTTTCCTGGTTTGGGGATCAGGGTGATACTTGCTTCATAGAATATGTTGGGAAGTATTCCTTCTTTCTCTATGTTTTGGAAAAGATTATGTAACACAGGTACTAGTTTCTCTAAAGGTTTGGTAGAATTCTGATATGAAACCATTTGGTCCCAGACTGTTCTTTTTTTGGAGATTTAGTATAGTTGATTCTATTTCAGTACTTGATATAGGTCTGTTCAGCATTTCTAATTCTTTCTGATTAAGTCTAGGAAATTGGCGTGGTTCCAAGTATTGGTCAATTTCTTTCAGATTTTCATATTTTTGAGCATAGATTTTTTTTGTACTATTCATTAAGGATTCTTTGAATTTCTGAGGTGTCTGATGCTATTGCAACTTTGTCATTTGTGATTGATGATATTAGGGACTTTAATTTTCTATTTTTGGTTGGGTAGGCCAAAGGTCTATTGATGTTGAATTTTTCAAAAAAACAACTTTTGATTCATTGATCTTTTGACTATTTCTTTTGTTTTCTATTTCATTTAATTCTGCTCTAATTTTAGTTATTTCTTTTTTTCTGCTGGCTTTGGGGTTGGAATGTTCTTCCTTTCCCAGTTGCTTAAGATGTCCCATTAAGTTATTGACTGCCTCTCTTTCCATTCTCTTGAGGAAGTATTGCAATGCTATTAATTTCCCTCTTAGGACTAGCGTTGTAGTATCCCACAGGTTCAGATAATTCATGTCTTCATTATTGATTTGTTCCAAAATTTTGGCAACGTCCTTCTTAATCTCATCTATGACTCAGCTATCATTCAGTAGAAGGTTATTTAGTTTCCATATCTTTGTATGAGTATGCTGATACTTGTTATTGTTGACTCCAACTTTTATTGCATGATGATCCTAGAAAATACAAGGAATAATCTCTAAACTTTTAAATTTGCTGAGGTTAGACTTGTGATGTAAGATGTGATCAATTTTGGAGGATATTCTGTGGGCTGATGAGAAGAATGTGTATTCAGTCTTGTTAGGATGAAATGTTCTGTAGATGTCTGTTAAATTTAATTGTTGTATGAAGAAGTTTAAGTCCAAAATGTCTTTGCTTAGTTTCTTATTGTGGGATCTATCCAACACTGTCAAAGGGGCGTTAAAATCTCCAACTATTATGGTGCTTGAAAATATTAAATTTTTCATGTCAGTTAGAGTCTCTCTTACAATTTAAGGACCATTCTGGTTGGGTTATAAATATTAATAAGTGACATGTCATCATGTTGAGTGTTTTCCTTAACAAACATGAAGTGACCATTCTTTTCTTCCCTTACTTTTGTTATTTTAAAGCCTAATGTATCATAAAATAAAATTGCAATACCTTCTTTTTTCTGATTTCCATTTACTTGGATTGCGCTAGTCCATCCCTTCATGCTGAGTCTATATTTATCCTTTAAGGTAAGATGAGATTCTTGTATGCTGCAGATATCTGGCCTGAGTTTTTGTATCCAGTCAGACAACCTGTGCCTCTTAAGAGGACAATTTAAGCCATTCACATTAATTGAGAGTATTGATTAGCTTGGTACTATTATGGGTGTCAAGTTTTTTGAAAGTTCAGTGGACATTTTAAACCTTTTCACCACTGGAAATTGGGATTTGATCAAGAATTTCAGAGTGAGTTTACTTTGTTGGCAGATCATTGTGTTGGTCATTATGGAGAATGAAAATATCCTGAAGAGCTTGTTTGGTTATGGCAAATTTCTTCAATGTGTGTATGTCATTAGAATATTTAACTTCACCACCATAAATGAAACTCAATATAGCTGCATACAGGATTCTAGGCTGAAAGTTTTTTTGTTTTACGAGATTGAATTTCAATGACCATCCTCTTCTGGCATGAAAAGTGTCAGCAGAGAGATCTGGAGTCATTCTAATATTCTTCCCCTTGTAGGTTATGATTTGCTTACATCTGGTTGCTTGCAGGATTTTCTCCTTCATAGTAACTTTGGCAAAGTTAATTACAATGTGTCTAAAAGGTGCTTTATTTGGGTTGAGTCATGCTGAGTTTCTGAAACTGTCTGCTATCTGAATTTCAGTATCTCTTGCCATGCTTGGGAATTTCTCCTCAATTATCTGTTGGAGTAGAGCATCTGTGCCTTTTGGACCATCTTCTTCTCCTTTAGGGATTTCTATAAGGTGAATGTTTGCTCTTTTGGAGTGGTCCCACAATTCTCTCAGGGAATGATCCATTTTTGCTCCCCACTTCCTTTCCTCTTTGAGCATTTAGGAGCATCCAAAAGGTTTGTCTTTAATGTTAGAGATCTTTTCTTCTGCCTGCTCCATTCTGTTACTGAGGGAATCTACTGTATTTCTCAGATCTTTGAGGGCTGCAAGTTCTTGCCTCAATGTGTCAAAATCTTTGGTGATTTTGTCTTTGAATTCATTGAATTCTTGAGACAACTTTTGAATTGCTCCTTGAATTTCTAATTCCATCTTTTCCTCCATTCTGTTAATCTTATTTGCAATTCAAATTCTGAATTCAATTTCTGACATCTCAGCCATTTGTTTATGAATGGGATCTTCTGTCGTGTCTCCTTTTCGTTTCTTGGGGGAATTGATCTACTCTGATTATTCATGTTGCTAGAGTGTTTCTGCTGATTCTGCCCCATGATTATTTTTCACTGTTTGGCTAGAGAAGCTGGCAAAGTGAATATGAATTGAGGGCTCCTGGATTTGTAAATAACCAGCCCTTTACCAAAGAATTGGGACAGGTGATTGCAACTTTTCCCTTAGAGCCTTACAAAGGTCCCATTCAGAACTATTACCTGAAGCTTTGGGTAACCTGCTTGGTGTGGTGGGGCTAGAAGGCTCTGACCTATATTCAGCTAGTCTCTGCACAGTCCTAGTAAATCAGTGGCTTTGGGCTGAAATCTCAGCTGTGGAGATATATAAGCAACTAAGACACCTCGCCCAACCCCTACCCCCACAGGCAACAACTGGAAGGGAAGAATCCCACACTCCCACAACAACACAACCAGGGTGCAACCTTGGTGGTTCCCTGGGTCATTGGCCCAGATTAAGAGTTCCAAACCAAATGACTCAGTGGCCACAAACACTGATCAAAAACTCTCCGGTGGGAGAGTTCAAAAAGTCTTCAGCATCTAGGCAGGGGGGGTCCATTGGTAGCTCAATTTGACCCCAGTGTGAGAGACCATAGAGCTGCCACCATTGTCAGGGGCAGTGCTGCCTCTGTTGGGGTGGTTCCACCTGCCTGGGTTACTGCTATGTGCAGGTCTCAGGAGCCAGCAGGGAGCTGGAGGGCATTGCCATCACAGCAAGGGTCATGGGGGCCAGGCAGGGAACCAAAGGGCAGAGTTGCTGACCTCCACCTTGGGGCTTGAGGGGTTGCAGGAACTGGGCAGGTGTCACTGGTGGTGAGGGCTGCAGGTAGCAGGAGTCAGAAGGGGAGCTGGAGGGCAGAGTCACCAGCCATGGGCCACTTGGGTCACAGGAGCTAGGTGGGAGTCATCTCCACAGCTGTCAGTCACAGGAAGGGGTTGGCGAGCTGAGCTGCCCACTTCAGGTTGCCTAGCCATGGAGCCCATGGGTTGCGGTCTCTGGTGGTCAGCAGCAGGGACTGAACTATGCTCTTTCCAACATGGGGCAAGTCTCTCTCCCCTTGTGACTCCTCACCTCTATTAAAGTTATAGTTTCAGTGCAACTGTCCCACAGCTCATGATGTGCCCGCCCTAGCAAAAATCTACCAAACACTTCAGATGTTGCAGGAGGTAGTCTTCCAGACTGCCAGGAGAGGGGGAAGGGGTGGTTTGGGAGTTCAGGAAGGTAGGGACAATATTAGATCAACTTTTGGCCCAGGTAAGAGACTGCCTGGGCTTGCAGAGTCCTGGCTCTCAGTAGTTATCTCCCCTTTGGTGAAACAAAAGGTCCTCTATTCTCTACTGCCTCAAGCTGCTCTCCTGTGGGGTGTGGGTGAGGGAGGTGAGGTGAAGGATTCCCATCTTCTTTGGGATGGGTTTTGTACCTGAAATTTGTTTCCTTGGAGTCCCAGTTTGTTGCAGCAGGAGTGATGGGAACCTATTGATCCTCTCTCTCAGCTCAGCTTCTAATCTTTGGCTTTATTGGGTTATTTCTGGCTATTATTTCTCCCTATTGAAGGGAACCTGTGCCAAAAGCTGGCTTTAGTCAGCCATCTTGCCTCCCTCCCATGAAGACCGCCCTTTATTAGTGCTCAGACAAGGATGGGGGATTGCCAGCTCCAAATAGTGGGACGGAAACTTGGTAGTGTGCTTAAAGTCTGTGTCGGGTCAGGATATGAGAAAGCAGGTTGGTTTCTGGTAACACAAGCACTCTCATAGTGTTGACCTGAGGACAGACCACTCTCTGTCGCCAAATTCCACTCTAGAGAGGGAGCTGAGCAGCTCCAACCCTGGCGCCCCAGCTGGATAAACCCAGCCACAAAATGATGGCAGCCGGATGGATCAGCTTACCGGCAGCAGGTTGGACAGACAGGAGCAGGGATCTGGGACAAAAGTGGAGGCTCAAATTCTTGTCCCGGTCTCCAAGACCCACTTTCTGGGGTGGTGAAAACAGACCCCCAGGTTGGGATCTGGAGCAACTGGAGCGAGCTGGAAGCGTAACGCCGGGGTGAGAGCTCCGGCAGTCCCTTGGAAGGGTTTCAGGAAGGTGGGACAGCAGGCACCGGGAGAGGAGGGGATAGCTACCACTGCAGTGGTAGCACAAGAGCAGGACAGCTGCGTGGGCCTGGAAAAGCTCTCTCTCCTTAGTGATACTTATTCTTGCTTTTACTGTAATTTACATCCATAGATGACAGGCAGGAGTGAGGAGATGGGACAAGGGTGGGAAGGAGGGAGGAGGCTGAAAACAAAAAAGAAAAAATAAAGGACCCCCATGCACTGCCCTCCTGTCCACCAAGGAACCTTTGCCTTAGTCCATGGTTTAAGGCACCAAGTTCAGTTTCCGAGGCTCAGTGGACACTCCCACGATCAGTCCTGGATGTGAGGTGATTGGGCAGTTGGTGGTGCTGTCAACCACTGGTATGTAAGAGAGTGGCACTGGCGCTTCTGCGGATATGCGAAGGGGACCTTGACCCTGATGGAGCTTGAAAGGGTAAGAGAGGGTCCCAGTTCCTTTTTTCGGGTCCTCAGAGTTCCCGCTTCTCCCCAGGCCTCAGTGGTCAAGTACTACCTGACTCCCCAGAGGCTGGTGACCTGGGCAGAGACAGTGGAGAGCTACTGGTGACCCAGGGCACCATCTGTGCATTTCTCTTCTTCCTGTGAGGCCCAGCTAGTTTGCCCCGAAAATTCACTAAAAGGCAGACCATGGAGCACTGGATGCCGGGCATGGGGCTGGGTGAAGGGATTGTGGGTGGGCCTCGCCTGTGCACCTGCTCCAGCAGGGAGGTAGAAAGAGCCCCTATACACCAACCTGGGTTTCTGCTTCGGGAGAACTGGATGGCCAGCCTAGGACAACAGGATAGCCAGCCTAGCAGAACTGGATAGAACGGGAAGGTTAGGCTGGCAGAACAGGATGGCCAGCTTGGGAGAAAGGGACAGCCAACCAGGGAGAACAGGATGGCCAGCCTGGGAGAACCAGATGGCTAGCCTGGCAGAACTGGACAGAATGGGATGGCCAGTTTGGGAGGCCGGCAGGGTCATGTGCCTTTGGATAGATCCCAGGGCACTGAAGGCCCAGGGTTCCAGACTTTGGGGAATTGTAGGGTTGAGAAAAAAGTTCTGTAGGTGATTGTGACCAACAGTTTTACTGTGACCGCAGTGCCCAACCACTGTAAATTATTGTCCTTAATCTAGGGAGTAAAAATCACAATTAAAATTGGCATTATGCTGAGGGGAAATTGTAATGTAGAGACAAAGAAATGAGAATAAAAATGGCCTCCTCTCAAGGAGGTCTGTAAAATGCAAGGATGCTATGGGAAAAGTACAAAGGGCTCTATGATTTTAGTTCCCTAGAGGTCGCTGCTATCACAGTCCATTTCTATTTCTGTTGGGTTTCTGCGTAAGGCTAGTTGATCCCCATCAGTTTTCCTAATGGTTGATGCATTCTGTTTCCTGAAATCCAAGAAAAAGATTCAAAATATTCATCCAAAGGGGGTGGCCCCAGTGGCTCAAAGGAGTAGGGCACTGCCCCCATATACTGGAGGTGGTGGCTTCAAACCCCACCTTGGCCAAAAAAAAAAAAAGCATTCTAGGGATGCAAGGCTGGTTTGATATACATAAATCCATAAACGTTATTCACCATATCAACAGAAACAAAAATAATGCCCATATGATCCTCTCAATAGATGCAGAGAAAGCATTTGATAAAATCCAGCATCCTTTTCTAATTAGAACACTGAAGAGTATAGGCATAGGTGGCACATTTCTTAAACTGATTGAAGCTATCAATGACAAACCCACAGCTAATATTTTACTGAATGGAGTTAAACTGAAAGCTTTTCCACTTTGAACTGGAACCAGACAAAGTTGTCCTCTGTCACCATTACTTTACAACATAGTGGTGGAAGTTCTAGCCAATACAGTTAGACAAGACCAGGAAATAAAGGGCATCCAAATGGGAGCACAAGAGGTCAAACAGTGCACCAACT